>CABEEJ010007567.1:0-29709 GCA_901482245.1 Timema douglasi | reverse complement strand
GGTCCAGTAGTTTCGGAGCCTATTCATTACAAACAAACAAACAAACAAAAAATCAAATCTTTCCTCTTTATAATATTAGTATGATGGTATTCGAACCCTGTCCTTACTGTCACCGTCGGTCCAATCTATCACGATAGCGATGCATTATACCACGTGACCGACCACCGATGCTGGTAGCGTAATATTCTGTTGCGTTCCTCCTTATGTTTCACAACGTTTCCGCACTGGATTTTCAAATCTTCTTTACTTCGTGTAGGAAAAATGAAATATGGATTCATGAGAAGATTTTCAGAACAAGAATGGTGTGAGATGTTAAGCTATGAAAACGATACACGTCGAAAGAAAAGAAAGAAAGAATGATAGCAAAGGAAATAATCATTCCAACGTGAATATTTTTCATCAACACGAATATTTCACATAGACGTATAAAATAATACTAAGCATCATTAGTTTAGCACGTCGCGTTATTTTTAAAGAAAAAATATATAGGAGGGTGAGGAGGGGAGGGGGAGTGAAGGTGTAAGATGAATTGAAAATAGCAGGATTAAGAGTTTAGGCAATGAGTGCGAAAGAGATGGCGAGTAAAAGCTTCCAATTTCAAATAGGAATAACGAGCCATCTGGTGCTGAGCAAACAATTTCTCATAACGACGAGTGAGCGCTGGCGTGCGCACATTTTTAGACAGGACTCATTTATAACTGGGAGGAGGTTTTTATATCGCAAAATATACTTCTGCCTTCCCTCGGTACAACAAGTGGAGAAACGGCCGATACATGTCTTTTTCTAGCCTTGTCTGCATTCAGACAACCTTCAATAGTTTGTGTTGTGTCGTCTTGCGAGTGTTCTACAGGGTGGGGGAGGGGTTTGAGTCTTGTGACGAGATAGTGTTTCATTTATATGCTACCTGCCTTACTGCCCACCCGGAATATCCACATATCGGTAAAAAGAACAACTTGGATTACATATACGCGCGAAGGGAGAGAGGGAGATAATTGAGGGGGGGGGGGACACCTTTAGAACACCCATTTGAGGTTCCAACCCTGGCCTCCACGTCAAACGCAAGCCAGACTATACGAGACTGATGCCTTTGGTCACGTACCCACCAGTATGGGTCAGATAGAGCCAGAGGTCCTCCGTTAAGAGGGAGTCATGCTGAAATATTTAGAATTTATATCAACTAATTTCAGACTTAGCAATTGGTTGATACTAGTTCCATAAAACACCTCAATATGTTGACATGGTGAGAATATAAATTATTCTTATCAACAGGGACAAGTGATGGAGGGTTAACTCAAAAGAAATAAACCTGCATTCACGAGGAATGGGAGTTTATAATAAAATACATCATATAAGACAACACTTAAAATACTTGTCTGTGGAATGAACTTTAACCCCTGGAAACAAGAGTTAAGTACAGGGTTGAACACATCTAATATTAACTATTTTTTATAAGCTCATTGAGAACATATTCTTGATATCTGCCATATTTCCGTGATCATAACTTAAACTTTATTCTTCACGTTTTTTTCTATCCTGTGTGTGCATAACACTACACATTTATCCTTCAGCGGTAAGTAGGGCGATACAAAATCTCTACGCTAGCTTTCAACGCCAACTCACATCAACACCCCTACTTTCCCCACCCCAACCACTTTCCTCTTAACCCCGGCTGCCTGAAAACCTCATGTTTCCCATTTCTAAGTACAACGGAAAACTTTTGAAAACTAACTTTAAAAAGTTTCCGCTCTCAAAGTAAAGTGGGTCTGTGAGTTAGGTCGTTTTCCTTCCAGAGACGAAGATATGGAGATGTGTGTTTTCTGAGAAATGATAGGTTTAAAGTAAGAGATGCGGACGACGGGGGAATGGCCGGGTGAGCGAAGAAAGTTTCCTTATCCCCGTCATTTGTCAACAAGACCGAGGTTGATGTATGCGACCATCTTGGTTCCTACCATAGACGTTCATACTTACCACTGCTCGTCTTTCTATGCACAACGGAGTCGAGATAGTTGGTTACGGCCTAATGATCCTCATAATGATTCACTTGTATTATATTATAGTGTGCATGGAAGGTGCTAGAGGGAGGATGTATACGAACAAACAAATGAAACAAGCAAAATATATACTGTATAATTAAAAGGTAGACACAATTTGGTTCAAACTTTTAATTAGGTTCTTTAGATAAAAATCAAGAATCAATACATGTATGTGTGCGTTGCATATGTTTTGAATTTAATGATTCAAAATTAAAACTTAACATGACAAATCACACACGAAGTACTCCAGACTATAATTACCGCTCAAACAAATTATCCTTGATGGCTTGCACGACATAATTGACACAAGATACTTAAATAAGTGACTACCTAAATGAATTAATAACCTAATAGAGTATAAAAGTCACATAAATCGTTTTTACTTACGCAGCTAACAAACGTTTTAAGGGACGCCACGTTAAACATTCACAAGTCCACTTACCCTGGTCACAAGACCACCCGACACCGTTCACTCGTAGTGATTGACACACCAGTTCCATATCACGTAGACTCTATGTTATATTGTACACACACCCTCTACTGAAGTTGTACTAATACCATACACTCGTATCATAATTTATAAACTGCGTTCTATTTTGGGTCTGTACCTGATGTGGGTCGAATACTCTAGAGGGGGACCAGTATTTAGAGATTCTTCGGTTATTAGCTGGAACATTCTTCATTTAGAATAATTTCATACCAGAGTTTTCTAAATCGTTACTCTTTGTTTTTTACAAAGGCATCACAACTGCGTGCACCATGCAGCTTGTCTGGATCCATTGTGCAGAAAGAAAAAGGTGAGAGGGAAGCCGATAGGTCAATTTGCGGTTATACATTTGAGGATTGTGAAAATACTATATTTTTACGACACCACCCTTTTGGACTATCCATAAAGATCTAAGTCTAAAGAAGGTAGAATTTAAAGGAAATTTACTCATAATTATTTGGAGGGAAAGTCTGAAACCATTGAGATTCTAAGCTCAGTCAGTCTAACATGTATTTAATGCTGTTGAGTCCATTGGTTTCTTAACGTAAATAGTTTCTGCACACAGTGTGGCATAGGAGATGACGTATTTATCAACTCAATTCCAGGTAATGCCATTTGGTTTGCTAATGGAGTTGGCTTCTTTTATAACCACAGGGAAAAGTTCCTCTTATGCCTTGGTGGGTTTAAACACCCAATAGTGACAAAATATTCCAAATTATGATAAAACACTCAGCTCCTTGACAGGAAACTATTTGCTGTCGTTGATGTAGCTCTGTAAATCCACAATGACGCACATGATTTAAATGAGGGGTTAATGTGGTGTCATGTCCTTTTCTAATGATTCTAATGTTGTAAATTTTGCCAAACACAATACAATTGGACGGGTAGATGAGTAGATGAGGTAGATTTAGGGCTCAGAGATTCATGCCACGTTAAATTCCAATGCAAGTTCATGTGATTTTATGAGAATTTGAATGTCATGAGATGGTTTCTCTTAGGGTAGGCTTCACGTGTGATGTTAATTCCTTCAGTTATTAAATGTATACCGGTTCTATAAATTAGTGAGTGATAGGAAATAACGTAGCTGTCGGGGCAAAAAATTAGGCCGCAAAGGTTTTGACGGAAGATGTTCCCCATCCACGTACAGCGAGAAATGATTCATGCCATACGTTTGGAAACTGAATGTATTCTGGGCGAAGTCTTCACTGAACGCCTCTTTGGGTACGAATCACACAATGTGTTATTTAAATAGCTGTCTCTTGAATACGTTGTCCAATGATTTTCCTTCGACATCCGAAGGAATAGTGAGTGTTTTGACCTCCACTTGTATGATGGGATAATTTGCGGGACTGACTGTGTTGGCATGGGACACCAGTACAAAGAATGCAACTTTGACACGTTGCACTAAAAGAGTGATGGCAATGATGTGTGCTTTAAGCTGGCATATTTCAGGACCAACCATAAGACTGAGCATGTTTCTGGAACGCACCCACTTGATTATGAGTTCATTACCGTCCAAAAAGTATATCACTTGGTTAAATATGTTCCCGTGTAAGTACCCCAAAAGATCCATCGTCTAATATTTTGAAGCAGTGATACAACGCACCTAAAACCTCTCGCAGAATGTTGCAACGCTTCTGAATGGGTCACTGAAAAAGACTTCATATTTCACGACCACATTGATATGGAACACAGTGGTAGATAACATATATGCCTGTTCCCTTCTTGTTGACATTAGTGGGATTCGTGCATATAGTAGAGTTGTTGCCGCTGACAATACTTGGAAGCGGTGCCACAATGTCATTCGTGGGCTGAGGATCAACAATATCTGTGTGGATGAACACTTTGAATGGTAATCCCAACCGAATGTTCAGGGTGTTTAAAGGAGCTCGGGCTTTGTTTGGAATAGTGCCAGTTTGGTACCCTATTAGCAAACATAGCTAGAAAGTGTCAGAAATATTTTATCCAGAGGTTCTTTCACTACAATGCCAACTTATTTGTACACATTTGAGTAAAAATATATAATATGCTTCTCAAAAGGTTTCACCGCGTTGAGCGTATTGACAAATTGGAGAGAGGTTTAGTTCCCGAACTGGATATGTTCTTTGTACACGGCTCCTCGATCATTATCCCCTTTCAAGTTGATTTAAATAAAGTTTTGGGACTCCAGTATGGTTTCGAAAGCGCAAGTTTACTGGAATTCGGTGGGTGCAATTTCCCACTATACATTGAGTATTAGACGTAGAGGCAGTTGTGTGGTTACATTTTAAAAATTCTTTTTATGGAACTATTATAGAGAACTGTCCCTTGACAAAGTGGGATAATAAAGATCCTTAATGGTAGGGCACTGACAAAACTGGCTAGGATCCACGAATTCAACTGCAAGTACACCTTATTTTTGGTGCCTTAATTTTGGCATAATTTAGCTTATTTAGTCGGCTTTGAAAGTGTCAGAAAATGTACGTGTTGCAATTCTTATTCGTAAATGGTTTTCTCCATCTCCTAGCCGTAGTTTGATTAATCTAAAAATGACTGGTTGTGACAACACAATAGTGATGATTTTGAAGATGTCTTAACGCCATTTACTTTCATTGCCCCTTAGAAAGAGCGTTTTGGATGTTTTGATACGCACCATGTCACCGACTTTGAGTTTCGGTTTGCGACGCCGATTTAGGTGATAATTGCTCAGAAGTTGTATCTAGCTTGGAGCACGCTGGTCTCTGAAACATAATCATGTTTCGACCCACATATTGCCCACAGGATAGAAGTTTGGCATGCCCACTCTATTATTTCAAGCCAAATTTATCGATAAATATAAAAACCTTTTAAAAAAAATGGGGAAAACTTCTCGTCTGAATAGAGCATATTAGAGTATCCGTGGCTGCATTATTAGAGCAGCTCAAAACAGGTATTACGTTAATGTCTTTGCAATCTGGCTGCTGTCAACTTGACTGTTGACCAACTGTGGGAGTCTTACTTTACCTCTCGAATCTGCCTTATGAATGCTGTCGACTTGACAGTTGACCAACTGTGGGAGTCTTACTTTACCTCTCGAATCTGCCTATGAATGCTGTCGACTTGACAGTTGACCAACTGTGAGAGTCTTACTTTACCTCTCGAATCTGCCTATGAATGCTGTCGACTTGACTATTGACCAACTGTGAGAGTCTTACTTTACCTCTTGGATATAACATATTGCTATTTTGTATTTGACTGCACCATTTTATAAAATAACTGTAGTTATGTCAACAAAATATGTTATACACAATTATTTTTAAAATTCATTTGATTAATTTAGAACCATTTTATATATTAACCATTCTTTTAACATTAGTTGGGAATTAAAGTGGTGAAAAATTAATTAATTAATATTTAGCACCACGTCTTACTACCCGTTCGGGTTATACGCTTTAAATACTAATTACGCTAATGGATTAGGAATTGGGAAGGTTGAATGGGAGAGTGGAAAACCATTTAGGAAAAACCACCCCCAGTTCACCCGACCGAGATTTGAACCTCGATCTCCCCGTCCTCAGGAGTCGAGCTCAACACAACAAGCGCGTTAGCCAACTACGCCACCGAGGCGGGTAAAAATTTATTTATTAACATATTTTTTTAGTGTTATTCTTCACCAATATTGGCTAACAAATTAGAATGTCTAAATAATATAATTAATATATTTGTGACCAACTTCAGTGGTCACATGGTCTAATGCGTTATTCTAGGAATGTACTGGACATCTAATGACGGAGATATAGTGGTGTGAATCCTGGTTGGGTGTATTGAGGGTGGTCTTTCCTAAATGCTTTTCCCCTCTTCCTCCACGCAAATGTTGGTTCATTTACTCTTAAGTCTACCTTTACTATCCCTAACACATAGCCGCATAAGAAATATTATGCGTACAGACCAAATATTTGTAAGACGTGGTACTAAGTAATATATTATAGCATAATTTGCACTATTTATATTTTGTATACAAAGTATAAATAGTACACAAAAAGTATTATATAGAGTATAAATTATACTCTATATAATAAAACTGCTATTCATTCCTCGTCATGGCTAAATAACAAATATTGTACAAATGAATGAAAGTATTCAGGAGCTGCAAACCAAAATTGACCTTTAATATTAATAACTAATACATAGCTATGAAACACGGATTAATAAAATTGTAACAGTTTCATATATTTTTTAAATTGTTTACATTATGATTTTAATCAATAATATTAAAAGTATACTCCCTTCCAATCTCAAACATAATTTTAATTTCTAATATCTCTGTGAGAATATTTATTTTAATATTAAAGTTTTAAGGTATATTACGGTTATAGTGTCTCACTGCTAGTCAGGTATATCCATATGACTTTTCATAAATACGGTATTGATGAGGAAAGTAGAATGTGGAGGTTATGTACAGATATTTACGTGAAGGTAAAGGTGGAACAATCTTTAGAAAAAAAACCTTAATATACATGGTCGAGATTAAAACCCTGACCTCCCTATCATCTGAAAATTAACCTCAGAAAAGACTTAGGCCTACGCCTTGTACCCAATGTTATTATTATTAGCAACGCGTCTTACTACCCGTTCGGGTTATACGCACTTACGCTAATGTGTAATGGTAGGGTGATTGTGAGATGAATTGAAGGACCTACAGTTTAACGTGGAATCCGAACCACGGTGGAGGCCTGGCTTTCCTCACATTCACAAGATGTCTTGTCAGAGGTGAAGGAAGGGTTTGGTAATCAGATAAATCTTTGCCGGGACCGAGGATAGAACCCCGGCCGCCAGCATAGAAGTCTGACACCTTACCCCTAGACCACCAGGTCACCGTACCCAATGTTGCTGATGAAGTTTCAAGTTGGGTGATTTTCAAGTATGGAGTATAGAAAGTGCGTGTGAATGTACTTCTATTGTCAAGGATTGTTCCCATGCTAGCGACACTACACCGTCAACGTAATACTATAGGTTTATTTGAGTGGGTTAGCACAGCCGCATACGAATTTGGTCCCGAAGAGTGATTGGAACGGCAGGTTTCATTCTGTGCTGAGCCTATTATAGATTTTTTTTACCAAGATACTTTCCAAGAAAACTAGGAACATTTCCTTTAAATTCCACCTCCCTCCTCCCTAACCCTTTAGAGTGAATATGAAACTAGCCCTGGAGGAGTATAGAGATACGTGGTATACATTTATTAATTTCATAAATAAACAAAATAGTGGGGCTAATCAATAGAAAATACTCTAATACCATAATTTATATATATATTTACTCTGATGTCAAATATCAGAATTAAATAGTATAATGAAGATTGGTCCGTAGATGAATGCTTCTATATTTCACTTGGTGGAGAGTGTCAGATGAACAATGCCTAACCTGCTTCAGTGACCACATAGTCTAAGACGTCACTTTCGTGTTAAACTAGACTTACGATTAAAGGGAGATCGGGGTTTGAATCTCGGTTTACACTCTCTCACTCTCCACGTAAATGTGGGTAAACTTCCTCTAAATTTCTCATTCCTCATCTCTAACTCGCTAGATTAACGAGTGCACATGTGTACAGCCTGAACATGTAGTAAGACGCTGTACTAAAAAAAAAGCAATGACTCATTTAGTTTGAATTACACATTTATTTTGCTATAAACTCTAGATTAATCTGCCTTGTCACGTATTGGGTAATATGTAGATAAGATTTTCCTTTACCCCTTTGTTCAATCGGGGGTGTGCTCGGTGGCTTGGATTCATAATTGTGATGGAAATAATGGAAAATATTTGTTCAAAATGTAATTTTTCATGCTAGAAAATACAAGGCCTATCTTTTTTTTAAGTGATTGCCAGCTATGTTTAAATAAAAAAGAGTGTGTAGCTTAATGAGAAGAATGGCATTCACTTTCAAGCATATTTTTTAAAATTTGTTTGAGTAACATTTTACTCCTATTTGAACACAGCTATCAAGATGTTCATCTTTGAGCCCGTTTCTGTATTGGTTTCTTAACACCTTCAAATAAAAATAATAGCTCATAGAGGCTGTAGGAACAGCCTTAACTTAGAATACAAGCCAAACCAGAACTACATTATTTTCTTTTTAGACAAGCGGCCATAGATATCTTAAGCTTTAGGCAACACTCTTCACCAATGAACTAATTTAGAGAGCTAAAAATAAATAATTACTTTTTTGAGGTACCAAGAGTTTCCCACGAGCTACCACTAGCTCGAGATCGGTCATTTGGCGACTCTTGGTCTGAAGTGTCAAGTCGATAGTATTAACACAAGAGTGCCAAGTATAGAGTGATACGTCAACAGTGCCAAGTCGAAAGTGACATGTCAAGAGTGACATTTTGAGAGTATTAAGTTGAGAGTGGAAAGTTGAAATTAATATGTCGAAAGTGGCAAGCTTAAATTTATTATTATTAGGCCTATATTATTATCATCGTCTGGAACTGTGATCTGGCAGATGTTGATAAGGTAAGAGTTTGGAGGTTGAAGATAGCGGTATTGTTTTATGTCAATAGGAATTAGAATAGCGTTTTTCATGTTATTAAGGTAGTGAAATTGAAGTTTAATTACATGGTTGTAGATTGACATAAAGGATAATTCTTCAATTATATAATATATAATAAAAACTAAACACGGTTATAACTTATACTTAAATGTCATATTCTGAAAATTGAAAAATGACACCTGGACACGGGAATCGAACCCGGGACCTTCGGCTTAGTACGCCAATGCTCTTACNGCACGTCCATCTTAGACTCTGCCTTAAACTATGAGTGAAGAATGACCATGGGCACGGGACGAATCCTGGATAGCTCAGTGGTAAGAGCATTGGCGTACTAAGCCGAAGGTCCCGGGTTCGATTCCCGTGTCCAGGTGTCATTTTTCAATTTTCAGAATATGACATCTAAGAGGGAATATCCCCACTAAAATGCATTAACAATAGTTTCGGCTATTTGTTTCATGAATATATACAAGATCCTGTACAATTATATATATATAATTGTCGAATGGCTGCTAAATTGCCAACTACCGAGTCGCTAATGGCTGCGTGGTCTGATGGCTGTGATCTCATATAATCACATGTTTATAAGCTGACGACTTCCGCACGTCCATCTTAGACTCTGCCTTAAACTATGAGTGAAGAATGACCATGGGCACGGGACGAATCCTGGATAGCTCAGTGGTAAGAGCATTGGCGTACTAAGCCGAAGGTCCCGGGTTCGATTCCCGTGTCCAGGTGTCATTTTTCAATTTTCAGAATATGACATCTAAGAGGGAATATCCCCACTAAAATGCATTAACAATAGTTTCGGCTATTTGTTTCATGAATATATACAAGATCCTGTACAATTATATATATATAATTGTCGAATGGCTGCTAAATTGCCAACTACCGAGTCGCTAATGGCTGCGTGGTCTGATGGCTGTGATCTCATATAATCACATGTTTATAAGCTGACGACTTCCGCACGTCCATCTTAGACTCTGCCTTAAACTATGAGTGAAGAATGACCATGGGCACGGGACGAATCCTGGATAGCTCAGTGGTAAGAGCATTGGCGTACTAAGCCGAAGGTCCCGGGTTCGATTCCCGTGTCCAGGTGTCATTTTTCAATTTTCAGAATATGACATCTAAGAGGGAATATCCCCACTAAAATGCATTAACAATAGTTTCGGCTATTTGTTTCATGAATATATACAAGATCCTGTACAATTATATATATATAATTGTCGAATGGCTGCTAAATTGCCAACTACCGAGTCGCTAATGGCTGCGTGGTCTGATGGCTGTGATCTCATATAATCACATGTTTATAAGCTGACGACTTCCGCACGTCCATCTTAGACTCTGCCTTAAACTATGAGTGAAGAATGACCATGGGCACGGGACGAATCCTGGATAGCTCAGTGGTAAGAGCATTGGCGTACTAAGCCGAAGGTCCCGGGTTCGATTCCCGTGTCCAGGTGTCATTTTTCAATTTTCAGAATATGACATCTAAGAGGGAATATCCCCACTAAAATGCATTAACAATAGTTTCGGCTATTTGTTTCATGAATATATACAAGATCCTGTACAATTATATATATATAATTGTCGAATGGCTGCTAAATTGCCAACTACCGAGTCGCTAATGGCTGCGTGGTCTGATGGCTGTGATCTCATATAATCACATGTTTATAAGCTGACGACTTCCGCACGTCCATCTTAGACTCTGCCTTAAACTATGAGTGAAGAATGACCATGGGCACGGGACGAATCCTGGATAGCTCAGTGGTAAGAGCATTGGCGTACTAAGCCGAAGGTCCCGGGTTCGATTCCCGTGTCCAGGTGTCATTTTTCAATTTTCAGAATATGACATCTAAGAGGGAATATCCCCACTAAAATGCATTAACAATAGTTTCGGCTATTTGTTTCATGAATATATACAAGATCCTGTACAATTATATATATATAATTGTCGAATGGCTGCTAAATTGCCAACTACCGAGTCGCTAATGGCTGCGTGGTCTGATGGCTGTGATCTCATATAATCACATGTTTATAAGCTGACGACTTCCGCACGTCCATCTTAGACTCTGCCTTAAACTATGAGTGAAGAATGACCATGGGCACGGGACGAATCCTGGATAGCTCAGTGGTAAGAGCATTGGCGTACTAAGCCGAAGGTCCCGGGTTCGATTCCCGTGTCCAGGTGTCATTTTTCAATTTTCAGAATATGACATCTAAGAGGGAATATCCCCACTAAAATGCATTAACAATAGTTTCGGCTATTTGTTTCATGAATATATACAAGATCCTGTACAATTATATATATATAATTGTCGAATGGCTGCTAAATTGCCAACTACCGAGTCGCTAATGGCTGCGTGGTCTGATGGCTGTGATCTCATATAATCACATGTTTATAAGCTGACGACTTCCGCACGTCCATCTTAGACTCTGCCTTAAACTATGAGTGAAGAATGACCATGGGCACGGGACGAATCCTGGATAGCTCAGTGGTAAGAGCATTGGCGTACTAAGCCGAAGGTCCCGGGTTCGATTCCCGTGTCCAGGTGTCATTTTTCAATTTTCAGAATATGACATCTAAGAGGGAATATCCCCACTAAAATGCATTAACAATAGTTTCGGCTATTTGTTTCATGAATATATACAAGATCCTGTACAATTATATATATATAATTGTCGAATGGCTGCTAAATTGCCAACTACCGAGTCGCTAATGGCTGCGTGGTCTGATGGCTGTGATCTCATATAATCACATGTTTATAAGCTGACGACTTCCGCACGTCCATCTTAGACTCTGCCTTAAACTATGAGTGAAGAATGACCATGGGCACGGGACGAATCCTGGATAGCTCAGTGGTAAGAGCATTGGCGTACTAAGCCGAAGGTCCCGGGTTCGATTCCCGTGTCCAGGTGTCATTTTTCAATTTTCAGAATATGACATCTAAGAGGGAATATCCCCACTAAAATGCATTAACAATAGTTTCGGCTATTTGTTTCATGAATATATACAAGATCCTGTACAATTATATATATATAATTGTCGAATGGCTGCTAAATTGCCAACTACCGAGTCGCTAATGGCTGCGTGGTCTGATGGCTGTGATCTCATATAATCACATGTTTATAAGCTGACGACTTCCGCACGTCCATCTTAGACTCTGCCTTAAACTATGAGTGAAGAATGACCATGGGCACGGGACGAATCCTGGATAGCTCAGTGGTAAGAGCATTGGCGTACTAAGCCGAAGGTCCCGGGTTCGATTCCCGTGTCCAGGTGTCATTTTTCAATTTTCAGAATATGACATCTAAGAGGGAATATCCCCACTAAAATGCATTAACAATAGTTTCGGCTATTTGTTTCATGAATATATACAAGATCCTGTACAATTATATATATATAATTGTCGAATGGCTGCTAAATTGCCAACTACCGAGTCGCTAATGGCTGCGTGGTCTGATGGCTGTGATCTCATATAATCACATGTTTATAAGCTGACGACTTCCGCACGTCCATCTTAGACTCTGCCTTAAACTATGAGTGAAGAATGACCATGGGCACGGGACGAATCCTGGATAGCTCAGTGGTAAGAGCATTGGCGTACTAAGCCGAAGGTCCCGGGTTCGATTCCCGTGTCCAGGTGTCATTTTTCAATTTTCAGAATATGACATCTAAGAGGGAATATCCCCACTAAAATGCATTAACAATAGTTTCGGCTATTTGTTTCACTTATACTTAAGTTAACTAACTTAAACAAAATAGGCAATATTTTAAATAAACAAAAGCTAATGCGAAACAAATGACTTTCAAATCAACGAAAACTATATTTTTATTGGTTATAATGATGGTTAAATCAAAAACCGCTTGATGCTGTTAAACCACATATGGTCCGTCAAAGCTCTAGTGTGAGCCGGTAGGCCTACTTAGATAGTATTGATGCTGTTCATTAGCACGTGTATGAGTTACTTTTGAACTAGATATTTGGGATGGAAAGTTTTCCATTTTGAAGATATTTCCCTTCTTTTTTACGCAAACTTTTCGATTTTTTTTTTCAAATAAATTTCTGTTATTTAAATGGAACGAATGTAGTCATGCTAAACCTAGTTTTAAAGTTTACACTTAAGTTTAATTTCTCTTAAGGACGTTCCAATAAATAAATAGCAGCAACTCTAATTCTATTCTCGCAACCACGTATCGACTAAAGTGTTTGGTGGTTGGATGTATCACTAATGTATGGTCTGATGAGATAGGTAGTGCACTGAGTTTCGCCCTTTACTTTTAACAGTGTAATACTGTGGTGAAAAGTCAAGTTTGCTGAATCTTTTTTGGAAATATAGTCTCCAACCCATTCAAGCAAGTTTATGAATGAAATGGACAAGTGGTTTCCCGCGTCTTTTCTTTCTCCTTCCTCTCTCCACTACCTTTTTGCCCCACAAACTCAAAAGCTAGCTATTTTTCCTCTACACCTGAAATCTCTGACACAGGTGTGCACCCCAAACACCTTCACACAATAAATACCCCCTCCCCCCAACTTCCGGCGGAATCCGCCCCCTTGCTACATTATTCCTTGATACACAAAAACCTCTAAATTTGTTGTTATATGAATGACGGGACGTTGCAAGGAATTCCTTAACACCCATTTGAAGAAGTCACGTGAGTCAACTAGTCCTTGAAAAGGAAGGAAAATGAAGCATAGAAGAAGTAAAAAAAAAGTTTATTTTCTTAGAATGAAAATGAGAGAAAACTTTTCTTTGAAGGGTTCATCTTTTGAAACCCGATGCTTAGAAATGTTCGGAGTGTTATAGGCCTAAAGGCCCCGATATCCGGAAAGCAGCCCAACCCTGTTTGGTGATAATAGCTCGTTTTTAATTTGAGTTGTTTAGCGTGCACTTTCTAAATTCGATATGGGTTGCAAACCAACAGTCAAGGACAACAATAGCTAATGATAACACGAACTTTTAGCTCGTACGACAGTCGAATCAAGGACTTCAATGTCTAAGGCGTCAGTCTTGGCTCATCTAGTTTTTCAGAGACGGGATATCGGTGTTCGAACTCCGGCTGAATTTTCTGAGGTTGGGATTTTCCCCACTCTCCTTACACAAAACTGCGATAAGTAGTAAAGGAAGTGTTAGAGAGCGTGCGCTGGATAAAGATGGCCAGTAAACAATTGGACAGGCCAACAGGCCCTGTTGTTCATGAAACTACAACGGAGATTAGTAGGCTACACAAGTTTTAAAGCTAGTTCTGCAACCGGGTAAAAGCCGTCTGATACTTATATAAGTACATTTTAAATATGATAATTACATGAAACTTAACGCCTTCCATAAACATAAAATTACCAGTCTGAGTTTAGGGGAGAAGTGGGAACAGGGGGACAGGGTAAGAGCAGAGTTTTAGAGCCAACACTACACTCATTACAAGTATCGTAGAGGCCGCAAGGCTGAGTTCACAGTTGGAAATTAAAGAGTTGGCCTTCTCTTTAAGGCGATTACTTAGGAATACAATCAACGTTATCTCATGTGGCAGATCAATATACAGATCGATTATAACAAGAAGGACATTCATTGTCTGACAACTATAAAAGCTACTAAATATTTGCTCTCACTTATTGATACAAGTCATGTGATCTGAAGCAGTCACTTTCTTGGCCACTCTATTATCAAAAATTAATATATTTTTATTAAACCCGATTCTCACCAAGTTCTGTAAATTTAACCATTATGTTTGTTTTGTGTTATATATTTATAGGCCAGGTAGAACAATTAAAATTTATTTTGTGCTATCTATTTTCCAAACGAGTGCAAAACATTGAAATATCCAAATTGAAGGTTAGATCTACTTCACTTCAACTTCAACGCCCTTATAAATACTTAAAGAAGAAACAAACTTCAATATATTATAGTAAAGATCTTTCTACGCCCTTGTTGACTAGTGATTGCCATCCATAACGTAAACATCGACATGTCTGTATAAAATAATATAGGCTTGATGTACAGTACTTTGATTTTCCTAAGCCTTTCTATTTACATTGAGGAACTTTTTGGATAATATAAAAATTAAAAGTAGCATTGCATAACAAAAACAGAAACCCCATCGTAGACTTTGCTCCGCATGTTTCAAGTTCACTTCACAGTAAACAAGCTACCTACACACATCTGAGAGGCTAGGGTTCAAATACCGACTGAGTATTCTGAGGCTGGTATTCCCTTAGTGGTTTCCGACCACATAACTACGGGTATGTTGTGAGGTGCGGTGGATTAGGTTTTATTTTCCCGAACAATAGCAAATACATATTATTTTAAAACGGCACGTTGGTGCTAAAATGTATGATTGAATGTTAATTTTTACTTCCTCTCGACACCTCAGAGAAAAAATATTGAAATAGTCAAAAAAATGTACCTCAAGATTTTAATGAATGTCTATGTTTCATGACCTCCGAATGAAATAAAAAATTTTCTACAATGCCGTCTGTATGTATGTCTATACCTCACTCTAGAGCCGACACTATTTTACCAATTAACTAAAACCTAATATCTGGGGTTTTCATAAGGTCCTCCCCGAGGGTTTGTTGGAATTAGATAGCTAACCCGAAAATTAAGGGTAGTTTACTGAAGAGCAAAATTGAGGAAAAATCAATTATCTCAAATCTAGCTTTAACGACTTTGATTAAGTTTATATCTAGACACCGTTTATCATTATAAATAAGATGAGAACTACCATCTTCCCATGAAAATGACTTTAAGGGTACTTTACACAGGAGAGATTTTCCAATTTTCCTTATTACTCTGCAATAATTAGAGATACGAAATAACATAATTTTAAAATGGTAGTACTATAAAGGATATAAATCTTTTATTTAAAACACATTTTTACTAAACCAATAGTTTATGAGCTATATATTTATACTTTTTAATTCAGTCTTTTAAAACTAATTTGTTTCTTAAGCTATTTGGTAAACAAAAGGAAAATAATTTTTCTGAACAATGTTCCTAGTTCCTAACGCCTTAGAGTAAGTAAGTAATAGTGTACAATATTTCATTTGTAATCTTTGGTGTAGTGTTTCTACAATAATGTATAGGCCTATTATTTCGTTTCACAAATCTTACGAGTTTTTAGTAAATATCTATTAATTATTTTAATATAAAAGTAGGAGAAAGTCTGTGCGATGCGTCGTTTCAATTGTGAGCTCGGCCTAGGACTGTTCTTCCAATTTGCTTCTAATTTTAACTTTGTTCCAAATCTCCCCTCGCAACATCTGTTGAGGTGGACCGGAGTTATTATGTAAATCCAAAGCGATTGTGAGTTTCTCTCTGTAATAGTAGTAGTCTATTCCAGTAATGTAGTTGGAATGATGCTCGAAGCGGCCATGGCCAACAATGTCCCCACTATCAGAGTATGTGTCACGTGACCTGGCAAGGGCATTAAGCGGCCATTACGAAGACTCGTAATAAGCCGATAATAGCAAGATTAATGTTGGTACGCCAACACCCTGTAACCCTAGATGTCCCAAGTACATGCGCGTGAGTTATATGGGATAACCCCTGACGGGGCACAAACCGATTAAGTCGATATTTAAGTTTCTCGAAATTATTTGATTTATTGAAGACATGAATAGTTTTACTTGTCTTGTTTTATTATATTTTTCCCCCAGTGTGCCTCACGATTGACGTTGAGTTGATTATGGTTGTTTATTTATCTTACATTTATAATTCAGATGCAGTCAATTTATTGTAACTTGTGCTTTCTCTGCTAGTTAAAAATATACAAAACAATATTCGTTCGGTTCGCAAATATGTTTTGTTAGTATTGTAAGTAATACTGATAGTACAGTAATAATAATAATGGAAAGATTAGCCAGTACTAAGGTACAGTTTCTCAGGGGAACCCCGAATGTACTAACTGTACATCCTTTCCGTGGAGGCTCTTTCCATGTCTTGATGAGATTAGTTGATGGCGATAGTGAGTATGAGGGTGTGGAATCAGTATACACTCTTAAACCTAACTTAAACCTAACAATCCCAACCCTGGTGATCGCTGTGTAGTTCCCTTTTCGGGGAAAAATACCCAAGGTACCAGCTGGGAATCGAACCCGGAACCCGTAGCCTCGTAGCCAGGTGCAGTGACTACTAAGACACGGAGCTGGTAAGTATGGTAAGTGATCTTAATATAGGCTACATTTGCTGGTCGAAATAGCAACATATTATATTGAAGAGGTGGACGGGTGTTTGATCTTAGTAACTTTTTCTCTGTCAGAAACGTGAAAATTACATTTAATCAATTCTGCCTTTAGTCTACCATCCTCACTGATCAATATTATATATANTATATATATATATATATATATATATATATATATATATATATATATATAATTACTAAAATGATTTGTTTCACCAGATGGTAGATATATTATCTCATCAACTTAAAACTGTATTTATAATATTTTAACATATCACGTTCAAAGTTTGTCAAAACGATACCTGGTGATCAAATGTAAACGTGGCCGCTAACCGCTTGTCGACCTAGCCCACCCTTTAGTTCATGATGACCGAGTAATCTAATGCGATATTCTCCCCTGTGAAATTAATTTGAAGCGACACCAACACAATCCCGTGTCGAGACAAATGTCAGTCCACGATAAAAGATGGCGCTGTCAGCAATAAAACAACCGCATTTGACTACATGTTCCTTTTTTTAACAGCCAAGCTTCCACTTCACGACTGTAAAAAAAAGAAGTTTATTTTTATCATCTCTGATTTCTGAATTTAAAATTTATTTTAATTTTTATTTTCAAAAGAGAAGTATCGTTTTATTGGTACTTGAAACATCATTACAATATATTTTTTCGACGTTTGAAAGTGTTTCTTTAAGTCATTCCTTTCAACTTATATCTTCATAGGCGGTCTAACTTGCAAGGTATGTGTGGGGAGGGCTATAAATGTTCTAGGAAGCCGTGGAATGTTTACGATTAGATCTTAAGTGAAGGTTAAGGCTGTATTATTACTATTTTTACTATTTAAACTCAATATCTTCTTAATTTAATCGTTCACAAACAATGACACATCAATTATAAATAACTGCTTTAAAATAATGACACATTTGAGTGGGAGAATTTTACTGTGGACAATCATAACCGTAAATTAATCACTTTGAGATGTAGTTTATTAATGTTACGTTTCAAATAAATAAAATGTGGGGACATTTTATATATCCAAAAGCAAATACATATTTTACTAAATTGAATACCTATGTTTACCAGTGGTTATATGGCTTAAGGCATCAAATTACCAACAGGCTGGATTGCATTCGACAGGGCTCGAGTCTCAGATAAGTGCACTAAGTGTTTAATCATGTTGATTTTCCTTTACTCTCTCCAAGATAATTTGGGTCAAGTTCTTGATTTTTTTTTACACCACTTCTTACTAACCGTTCGGGTTGTACGCATATGTATTACTTACGCTAATGTGTTTGGGATGGGGTTAAATTTATATGAAGTGTATCCATATTTTCGTGGAGGTAGAATGAAAAACTGTAGATTAAAAACCATCCATAGTAGAACCGAGAAGGTTTTGATCCCTGATATCCCGAACATCGACAGTCCCATCTATTGCGAGAGTGAAGGGATCATGGGTGGGGAACATGTGGACTTTTGGGGTGAAAAGTGAGCCCTTTTCACATATATTGTATCTCATCGTTTATGAATGATACATTCTCAAATTGCATGTAATTAAATTATCGAAACACCATCAAATAAGTCCTTGAGCTGTTTAGGTTACCACTAAGTTTAATCAACGTAAAGATCGTATTTCTACAATATAATAAGAATAAGTATTTTACTAACCTGTTTAGATGTTTAATTTGTAGAACTCCCTTCTTAAATAATTTTATATTAGATTTATAAATCCTTATTACGTGCTGATACATTTTTATGTACACTTGTACAATACATATCCGCATTTGGTTTTCTAAATATACCGAGACCAATGAATAACAAACTCAAGAAAAAAGAAAATACTCCTTCTGTCCAATAAATTAATGTATTCTTTTAAGTGTTTCTTAGTGACTATATATTAAACTAGTATCTACTCGCGGCTTCGGCCCCATTAAACAATATATCAAGCTCTTTGGAACACTTCAATTTCTAAGGAAAAAAGAAAAAAGAGAAACTTCAAGAGCAGTGTTTTATGTGCGTACAATGATTCAATAAAAAACGCAGAATTGCCCCCCTTCCTCTCCTCTCCACTACCTAGCGTATATCACGTGCTACCATGTGTACCCGCAATACCAGCCACGACGAATGTTCACTGCTTACACCCGGTGCTTTCAACACTATCTCATTCGCTGATGAGCTATTGTGATGGTATATAGCTTCCGATGGTCCTCTGAAAAATAAGGAATGCAACGGAAGAAATCTCCCATCTCGATACGATCAGTACATATTTTTTGAGATTACTGGAAAAGGACAGACATACATTCTAAAAATGGCTTACTTGGTGTTATTATAGTTTATTCTACCCAAAAGAAAAGGAAAACATAACAATTCAAATGTGCAGAAACACCTAGCTGATGTACCCGTTTTTCACACGGGAAATCTATAAAGTAACTCTGTTCTTGTATAATATATACGATTAATCACAGGGGAAAGTACATAAATCTTAAACGACCATGTATATATATTAATTCATTATTGTTTTAAATTGGGTTACAAAACGTAAGAAATAGGCTGACTAAAAAATAATATTAAAATAGATATTACGATATAAATCTGTGTTTAAAGCTGAAATTTAATTTGAAGATTAACTTATAGCTTATCCACATACAATATTTAAACTCTCGATTATTTTTATTAATTAAAAAATAAATAACATAGCTTGAACAAAATCATGATCCCTTTCCCCCTTTTACAGACATTAATTTTTTAATTTTTTTCAGAATGTTTGGGCTGGCTCTCATGCATGCATGAGAAATTTCAACCTTCTACCACAGCGAGAGGCGTGTTTGATTTTTTTTTTCTAGCACTGCTTCTTAGTACCTGTTCAGGTTATACGCATACCAGAGCTGTCCGGACCACAGATGCTATTCATCAGTTTTCTACAAATGATTCAAATACTATTTTATTGTTTGCTCAATCCATTAATAGCCAATCATAAAAGACCGACCCGATTTTAAGAAATATTAAATTTATTCTAAAAACAATCACACTAACTTCATTTTGTGAAGAAGAAAAGATAGACTATTTTAATTAAATTGCAATTTAGTTTTTATTTTCCTATACCAAGAGAAAATATTGTAATCGTTAAAATATTTCTACTCAAGATTATAATGAATCTTTACTTTTAATATATGTCCAAACTCTTCCAAAAAAGTGGATTTTACAACTCTGTCTGTCCCCACCCAACGTCTGTCTGTTTGCCAGTCCCTTGTCACGGATCAAAAACGATTTGATGAATTTTGTTCATACTTTATATTTAAATTTTATAGAGCTTTACCTCAGATTTTATTTTATTTTAGCCCTAACACTCAAATTAAGAGTAGCTTGCTGATGAGCGATTTTTTTAATGCCAAATTTATTGTAAATGGCTCTAAAGAATTTGTTTAAATGTATATCCGGGGATTGTTTGACGTAAAAAAAATAATTATAAAACTTTTTTCTAGGGTAAAATTCATTCTAGTATAGTTAAATGATGAATGTTTTATTTAATTTGAATATTAAAAAAAAATTGTTTTTGCAATTTGGTTCAAAACACGTATCTTTAAGTGTTTACACAAATAATATTTATGAATCGGTTTTCCTAAAAAAAAATTAAATAATTTTACAGTAGTTTATTGATGATTAAATTTGGTAAAATTTGATTTTTTCCAAAAAAAAGAAGCTCTAATGAGTTAATTTTAAAATTGGTATAAAGGGACTACTTTACACGATGTATAATAATGTATCTTTATTGAATTTATTTAAGAGCAACTTACTTTAGAAAAAATTGTAGGAATTTGGATTTTTTTAAAAATCGGCCTTGAAGATTAGGTGTAAAATGAGTATCCGAGAACTTTTTTCCATGATAAATAAGAATACTTTTTATGTTTTCTAATTATAAATAATTTAAAGGGTAAATCACAAAATTCTTTTGTTGAAAATTTGAAATTGTTTAAAAAAAAGTGGCTTGGTTTAAAATTTTTACATAGAAATTATTTATTCTGATTAAAAATATGATGTGTTTATTTTTATAATAAATATTTATTTAAGGGTAGTTTAGTGAGAGCCTATTTTTGCAAATTTTCTTTGGAACTATAATACACAAAATGAAAAAAATTGTGCGATTGTGTTGTACTATTTATTTTAGTAAAACACCAAAGAATCTATTTATTATCTTCTAAAACTATTACTGCCCTAGACCTAAATAGTATCCATTATTTTATAATAAAACCATACATCTTTTTTCCCCTTCATGTATGAATTTTAATCCTATTTGAAACTATTAATTTTTTAAGCTGTTTACACAGTTATTTGTTATTGAAATATATTGTACAACACCATAGTACCTAGTATTTACGTTATAATATTGTATGCTTTAGTTTGGAAAGGATTTTTAAATAAGTTGCTTGTAAACTAGACTTGAATTAATATTTCTCTGAGAAAAAAAAAAATAGTATTTTGTTGTTTTGTTTCTAGCATAATATCTTGCTACCCTATATAGTGTTATCAAAACAAATAAACATTTAGGACCAAATTGTCAGAGTTATTTTTGAATAATTACAGCTTTAAAAACAATCAGCTATCAGTGATCTATCTACCTTAAATGAATGCTTATTTAAAAAAAATAGAATTACATTGTTATTTATCAAGTAAAACACTGACCAAATATACATTTTGAACAAAATCTTTAAAGCCATTCTCAATTTTTTTTTTATTATTTCCAAATCTCTCAACAGTGAATAATATTGAGTTGTAAAATGTGGTGATAATTTTTTTTCAAACACTATCCCTCTCTTAATTTTAAAGATGGGGAACTAATTTCTTGATATCTCCTTGTGATATGACCATATAACATCTACATATTAAGTTTAAATAAATCCACTAAACTGTTTCGATTTTGGTCCTGATACAGGAGACTGGTGTTCAATGTTGACTGGATGCACTATATTTAATTTACATGGGTGGTTTTAAACACTTTCTTATTATTAAATATAGTAGTTAGCTTCTTTTGGGTGCAGTGTTTAGCTCCTTTTGGGTCTATTCTTTTTCTCCTGTGTAACTATACCACAATTTTCTTACGAATTAACATATACAGCAAGAAATATCTATGTATACTAGATCTTTTTTTTAGAACCGCATTTGACTACTAGTTCGGGTTATACGTTTATGGTGTATAATTTAGCGTATTACTACGTCAAATATTATGATCTACAGCTGTAACATTTAATATATATCAATGTCTGTAAAGTAACTAAATAAAATAATTCTAATAATTTGATAAAATTTTACCAATGTTAGCGGAAAAAAAATTGTTTTTGCATTTTTTTAAAGTGCTACAAATGTTATTCGTAGGAAAATCAAGGTGTAAATAATTTACAAATGCTGCGGACAAATAAAATATTATCCTTCTAAAATACTCAATATTATAGGTCATATACTCAATGGTTGTCCAAATGACTCAATTCAACAACTTATACAAAGTAGCCTTGATCACGAGACGAACCCGGGCGGCTCATTGACATTCAATGTTCGAGTTTGATTACCGTGTCCAAGTTGCCTTTTTATCTTCAATTCAATTTTAATCAATATTATTTTACAGTTTAATTAGTCTTAAAAATCAATCTTAAAACACGTGGTCAGGGTTCAAATCCGGGCCTCCTCGTCCCAGGCATCCAAGACAATACGTGCTCGACTTTTAATCCGCATGTCCACAGATGTGGGTCTAAAGTATGTCGATTAATTAAGCAGGCTGGAGCCATCTTAATTGATTTAATGGTATTTTAAAGCTCTATCTTTGAAATTAGGTCTATTTGAAGAATTCTAGAGCTGTACCATATGCAGGAATGGGACACTTGGGTTGGATGACGTCACAGGGCTGTTACAAAAGAACATACAGTATATTAATTTAGTGGAAACTAGTGCCATGAAGCTGACCCCCATCACACACACATACACACACACACACCACAATATTCTGAATGCAGTAGCTAGTCTCAGTAATTCTAGTCTAAGTCACCTGAGT
Organism: Timema douglasi; assembly: GCA_901482245.1. NCBI lineage: Eukaryota > Metazoa > Arthropoda > Insecta > Phasmatodea > Timematidae > Timema > Timema douglasi. The sequence goes on along the minus strand of CABEEJ010007567.1, from coordinate 6,467 downwards.
TGCTATGGAACGTAGCAATCACGTGGTGTGAGAGAATGTAACACATGCACTTGTCTTCTTTGTACTTTCTACCGCGTATTTCAAACACATGTGATCACTGTTAGTTATTTAGGGAAATAAATTGTATTGTGACCACACATAATTCCCACGCACATACAATTGGAGATATTCAGTTAAGCTGGGGATGTTGGGGACATGATAAAAGGCCATTGTTTTTGCAGTTTTTATATCGGTACAGTTTAGGGTCAAAATAAATCAACTATTGCTTCAATACAACCATCGAGATTAATCTTCTTCCTATGGTAAAAGGTGTCCTGAAATTTAATGACAACTTTTTCTCTTTATTAATGCTCATGTTCATTAAATATATTCAAGAACTTAAAAAAACTAAACTATATATTTTAACTGAAGAAATAATTATTTTATTTATTTTGGCAAAGAAAAAGCTTTTCTATTTAAACAACAAAAACACTGGCCCCTTCTTGAGTTCCCTGTATCCCAAATTTATGCTTGTAAAATATGTAAACAAACTAATAGACACTATCGTAGAAATACTTCACAGAATAAATTAAATAATATACATTCTTACATACATATAATGAGGAAAATGTAACATATCTGTTCACCAAAGAGCAAAACACTCAATTCCTCAGACGTCCATTTAAAAATATATTTGTCAATATCTCAAGAACCATTGGTTTATTAAAACTATATTTCAAATAAAGATTTATTATATCTAATAGTAGGCCTAGTACAGCGATAATAAGATATTTCGCATCTCAAATAGGTGAGTAGACGATCAAAATTGGTAAATTCCTCTAATGTAAAGTACCCTCAAATTAATTTTTATTGGAAATTAGAGTTGTAGTTTTATTTGTATTATTAATGAGACCCTAGATACGAGATTTAATCAAAATATTTATAGCCAAAATTATAAAAAAAAAAAATCAAGTTAAGGGGATCACGAAACATCGACATACATCAAAATCTCTGTTATGAAATTGTTGACCATCACAGGAATGGGAGAAAGTAAAAAGATAAAAGATACATAGTGGTAATTGTTGTGCATCACTATTTATTTTATAAACTATTATTATTACAATTTTGTTAGCCGCATAGCTGGACGTACGATTTTAGTAGCTAAATATTAGGTTGTTAGCAAACTCCTCATTCGGCCTGAACTGTTTGTTATTCCTAGAGTGGGAAAATGGTTGATAGCCGAGAATAGACTAGAAAGAAATACGAACCTAATACGCCACGCCCCAAAGAAACTGGATTGCCATCGATAGAAAGATGGAAACGTGGGTAGTAAAATGACTTGATAAATACATAAAATATGATATAAATGAGGCTATTTATTTCTAAACACTTCATAAGTATACACGTGGATAACATAAACGATTGGCCCCCAATATTTTATATTATTCCTTTTAACTTTACTAGAGGTAGTTTGCAAGTAGAATTTACCATCATTTTCAACACTGGTGGATCAAGATTACAAAGAACTTATGATGCTACTAACGTTATACACTTTCATACAAAATAATGTCAAAGCCAGTGCTGTACCTAGGCCGTCTTATGATCTACTACAGGTGACCTCGACTAAGCTCAATCTGAAGTCCAACTTGAAGTCTACTATAGGTGACCTTGACTACGCTCAAGCTGAGGTCCAACTTGAAGTCTACTATAGGAGACCTCGACTAAACTCAAGCTGAGGTCCAACTTGAAGTATACTATAGGTGACCTTGACTACGCTCAAGCTGAGGTCCAACTTGAAGTCTACTATAGGTGACCTTGACTACGCTCAAGCTGAGGTCCAACTTAAAGTCTACTATAGGAGACTTCGACTAAACTCAAGCTGAGGTCCAACTTGAGGTATACTATAGGTGACCTTGACTAAACTCAAGCTGAGGTCCAACTTGAAGTCTACTATAGGAGACCTTGACTAAGCTCAAGCTGAGGTCCAACTTGAAGTCTACTATAGGTGACCTTGACTACGCTCAAGCTGAGGTCCAACTTGAAGTCTACTATAGGTGACCTCGACTAAGCTCAAGCTGAGGTCCAACTTGAAGTATATTATAGGAGACCTTGACTAAACTCAAGCTGAGGTCCAACTTGAAGTCTGCTATAGGTGACCTTGACTACGCTCAAGCTGAGGTCCAACTTGAAGTCTACTATAGGAGACCTTGACTAAGCTCAATCTGAAGTCCAACTTGAAGTCTACTATAGGAGACCTCGACTAAACTCAAGCTGAGGTCCAACTTGAAGTATATTATAGGAGACCTTGACTAAACTCAAGCTGAGGTCCAACTTGAAGTCTACTATAGTTGACCTTGACTACGCTCAAGCTGAGGTCCAACTTGAAGTCTACTATAGGAGACCTTGACTAAACTCAAGCTGAGGTCCAACTTGAAGTCTACTATAGGAGACCTCGACTAAACTCAAGCTGAGGTCCAACTTGAAGTCTACTATAGGTGACCTTGACTAAGCTCAATCTGAAGTCCAACTTGAAGTCTACTATAGGAGACCTCGACTAAGCTCAAGCTGAGGTCCAACTTGAAGTATATTATAGGAGACCTTGACTAAACTCAAGCTGAGGTCCAACTTGAAGTATACTATAGGTGACCTTGACTAAACTCAAGCTGAGGTCCAACTTGAAGTATACTATAGGTGACCTTGACTACGCTCAAGCTGAGGTCCAACTTGAAGTCTACTATAGGTGACCTTGACTAAGCTCAATCTGAAGTCCAACTTGAAGTCTACTATAGGTGTACTTATTGAGTAATCGAGTAATTGATCTCATTTTACTAACAAACATCGGCTAAATTGTACTGAGCTTAAATAAAGTATACACCCATTATTGGCTCGTGTATATTAGCACGTGTGTACGTGAACACTCAATATCTTGATTGCAATTACATACCATTTTAGTTTTAAACAATTAATTTGTCATCTAAATCATTGTGATAATAATTTATTACCATAACCAATGACGTTCTTCTATTGAGAGTAGCGCTTTCTGGAATGTTGGCAGCTATGTCGTGTGTGAGCACGGGAGATAAGGTTTGGTAGGCATTTGGCAGCTCTTTGTGAGCGCTAGAATTACTTGTTACAGTTGGAGTGCTAATACACATGCGCACGACAGAACTACGTAGCTCCTATGGAGATCTTAACGTGGGTAAAGTTTTCCCCGCTGTTGTGAACATTTTAGTGATTTTACTGGCTCCCTCTTATCCCAACCGTCGAGAATCTAGCCATTCTAGCTGTTCCAAACAAACTGGGACGTCTGTGACCCTCATGAGTCCAGTCAATATTCAGTTGAGAGTAGGTAACCAAATAGTTTGGACGAAACATTTGTAACTATCTTTATTTTTATATGCTTTAAATTGAAAAAAGACACTAGGGCACAGGAGTAGAACCCTGGACCTTTGGTTTTGTCGACCAATGCTCTAACCACTGAGCTATCCAGGTGATCGTCCCAGGCCCAGGGCCATTCTTCACTGATATTTAAAGGCAAAGTCTATGATGGACTTGCGGAAATCATCAGCTGAAAATGTGTGATTTATTAGAATCATGAGCAATAATAGACTTGATAGTTGACTTTTTGCTGCCAATAGTACAATAATTATAATCTGTACAAATGCGCACATACACACTAATAAAATCATAAATAAGTGTTCCATATTTGCAGTTATTTTAAGCCTTATATAACAAAACAATTTCTGTAAACATCTCAATTTTTACTATTTTATTGGTGGTGTTTTAAAGGAAATTAACAATTTTTTTCGAAAGTGATAGCTGCAGATCACATGACCTGACATATGAATATGTGAAAGTTAATTCTCTAGCTGTCAAATAAGGTTTTTCCTATGATAATTGGACTGTACAAAAAGGCTCGGCAAGCTATTGAAAGATGTACTGACTTGTTGGTGTTTGGAATTTTTATTGCTTTGTGTGCTTGTTTAGGAGGGGTAGGGTAGACAGGCAGACAGACCCTAGTGCTCCCAGCGGGGGTGGGTCCAGTCCTAGTATCAGTCGGAGACAGCGTGGCACCAACCAAGTCAGGAGCAGGACTTGAATGCTAGGGAGGGCGACCAACTCTTCTTTCACTCGAGTCTAAACTTTACACACAGACAGGTAGTGTGGTTTCACACACTTCAACGGCATCATAGACAACAAGATACAGCTGAGATCAAGCATGCACTTGTCTGCAGTACCGGGTTCGATACCCACTTGAGATTGAAAATGTATCAGCTTGACATTGGGTTATTTGCCTTTCCTAAAATGGTGAATTAACGCCATTCACTAGCAGAAACGTGTAAAAAATAACATGACATTTGTATGTATTAAATAATACACGCTCATGTTAGATAGGATATTTCCTATCTTAAACCTAAAACGGCTAATACATCATTGTGTACGTACCATACATCAACCAATGTGATATGCAGCTGTCACTTTTGATAAATACTACTCATACATGGGGAATAATACTAATAGGTAAAATGTTATCAATGTTAACTGCAAAAAATGTGTTTCTATTTTTATTTTATAAAAGGCCCTTGCTATGAACATTTGGCTGTACCTCTTCTGAATTCTACCAGTGATTTTAGAGTTGCCATCCACAAAAATTTCAAGTAAAAGAATGTTTTATTCTTAGAGGATAATGATTTGGTCCCAGAGAGTGTATTTAAGAATGTAGTATTTGTTGCCTTCCTGCCCAGCTTACCTTACGTTTAGCTGGATGTGATGCTCTTAAATCTAGGTTAAGATATCTTCTGATCGGCTCAGCAAGAATATTTAGGAACATTATTCAAATAATTGTAGAGTGGCCAACATTTACAAATTACCACCATCTGTGAAAAGATGAAGCTTTAGAATGCAGCTTGGCGTGGGAATGAATGAAAATTATAATATTTAGTAGAATTTGTTATTCTAGATAGGGATTTTCCTGTATTAATAAAACTTTAGTCTGTAAGTTTTGCACTGATTTAACCTTGTATTCAGGAAGCATACAACTACAATAAGAATACGGTTGGAAGGACGGATCACTTGAAGAAGTTCGAATAAAAGGTAAAACTTATTTTAAGTAACTTTAAAATCAGGTTTAAAGAAGATTTTTAAAGTATTTTATGACATATAATTTAAATTTGAGCTTTAGGAGTTAAAATGGGAGTTGTCTGGACAGTTAATTAGTACAACGAGCCTCCCTCGATCCCACTAAAAAACACTCCATCAAATATCCGTCTAGGCTCTAGGGTACAAACAATAGTGTACCCTTGTCTGTGGGGTAAATTACTAAAAATAAACTAAACCACCTTGAAATAGTGGTTTAATATTGGAATGTCACAATGTCTGGTTGAATCAAGGAAATGAACTTTCCCCACTTCTTTTTAATTCAGCCTTAGAGTCTGCTATCAGGGTAACGCAAGGGAGTAAGGAAGGGTTGCCACTAAACAGTAGAATGCAGCTATAGTAAGGATGCTGTTGCAAGAAATGCAGACATTTTATTAGAGGCTAATAGGAGATAGGCTTAGAAGCAATCGCTGTAAAGACTAAGTATATGATAACACAGATAACACAGATTAAGGACAATAATTTATAGATCACAGCAAACAACATATCATTAGATAGGGCTAAAGAATTTAAATATTTAAGAACAATTTTAACAAACAATAATTATATTAGATTGTAAAATAGGAAAATAGCTACAGTCGGGAAATGCACGCTACTATTCGATCAGTAAGTTGTTACATCTCACCTGCTTTTAAGAAATTTAAAACACAAGAGTATACAAAAACAATAATTTTACTGGCTTTTATACATGGGTGTGAAACGTGTTCTCTTATCCTACATGCAGAAAGTAAATTTAGGTTGTTCGAAACAAGGTGCTTAGGGAGATATTTGGCCAAAAAAGGGATGAGGTTGCTGAGTTACATACCGTGAACTCATCACAAAACATTGTTAGGATAATCAAGTCTCGTAGATTATGGTGGGCAGAACATACAGCGTGAATAGAAGAATCTAGAACATTGTTCAGGGTACTGACTGACAAACCAATAAGAAGAGACCATTGGGAAGATATTGATTTACATGCGAGGATAACATTAGAATGGACCTTGAAAGAGATATTGTGTAATGAGTTGGACTGGATAGAACTAGCTCAATATAGAAATAGAGTGTAATGAGGTGGAGTGGATAGAACTAGCTCAGGATAGGGATAGGAAGCGTACATTTGTAAGTGCAGTAATGAACTTTTGAGCTCCTAGTTCCATAAAATACGTATATCACCATCTATAAACCTCCCACATGGCTAATGTCACCATGTTTTAACCTCCCACATGGCTAATGTCATCATGTTATAACCCTCCATATGGCTAATGTCACCATGTTTTAACCTCCCACATGGCTAGTGTCACCATGTTTTAACCTCCCACATGGCTAGTGTCATCATGTTTTAACCTCCC
>CABEEJ010007566.1:16019-29714 GCA_901482245.1 Timema douglasi | reverse complement strand
CTAGCGGCATTATTGATTTCTGCACGCAGACTAGAATCATTGCCAGGACTAACGCGTGGCGCGCGTCCTCAACTGGACGAATTTATTTTTATAAGAGGAAAAAAATCCCTCTTTGTGTGGAAAAGTGGAAATGATGTGACTTTTTCTTTTTTTTAACACATCGCTTAGGAACGTTAACCTATAAAGCTTCGAGTCTCGAGTGCAGTGGAGACTTTAAAAAAAAATTATTTATCTTCTTCCGGATAAAAGAGACTTATAACAAATCAAAATGCCTAAAACGAAGACTCCTGCTGCCTTCACCAAACTGGCCCGCTACCTCAAAATGAGGACTAAGGTCAGTCTCAAAGTTGGGGTTATTCACTAGTTAGGCCTGGTCATGTTTGATTTTGGTATACTTCTGTCCTTTGCTGTTCTTTATTTATAGTTATCATTGATTTTGCTGTGTCTCTGTCTTTCTTTTAGTTACCAGTGCTAAGCCAGTCAAGGTGGGATTGTAGGGGACGTGAGAAAATGTCAAGTGTTTTTGCGGGGTTTCATATTAAACCATTATTATTTTTGGTCAAAATAAATAAAATATTTCTCCAGTAGAAGCCTAGAGTTTAATTTTCTTCACATGGTGATACAAACAGTTGTTGAATATCTCTTCTGAGCATAGCGGCATTATGTGAGAAACTTTTTAAATGAAGAGAAAAAGTTGTCATTAAATTCCAGGACACCCTTAAGACAGATATTCAACAACTGTTGATATCACCACGTGGAGAAAATTAAACTATTTTATGTTTCTACTGGAGCGATATTTGATTTACTTTGAGCAAAAAAAAAGTTTTGATAAAAAAACTTTTAATTTTAAATTGCAATCCCTACCATCCCGCCTTAAAGGACACAAGCTGAGGGAAGTAAGGGTTTAGAAATATGCACCACCGTTTGCCTAGAGCAACGATTATTAACAGGGGGGNGGGGGGGGGGGGCGAAAGGTTTTTTAGGGGTCTCATATTTTTTTAAATGTCATTTTCTTATTTCTGAAGTCAATTATCTTAAATTTTACGTTTTAGAAGAAAGAATTCGATGATCGTAAGCGTGTAAGTACAGTAAACACTCGATTTTCCGGGAAGATGAAGGGGAAGCACGGATAATAGAAATCGCGGGTAGTACAAATAATCCCCATATATTTACCATCGTCATTCAAAATTGCTTGCCCTTTGTTTTTACTTATTTATGTTAAAAGAGATTTTTCACATTGGTAAATATTAAAACGAAGCAGCGAAATCGACTCTTGCACGCAAATAGCACAACGTTATTACAATCGAAATAAGAATAGACAAATTAGTGTAAAGTGTCCAACAGTAGAGGTTCCATTTAATACATTTAGGTAGGGGTAAGTTAATATCGGTTTCTTTTATTTGTTATTATAATCAGTAAATAAAGCAACTCTTTTAGAATAAATCTTAATGATTAACATGTTAGTAAAAACTAGGGGGCTGCAAAAATATTCTAATAAACTACGAACCCTAAAGTCTTCTGTAAGCGCTGTACTGATTGCTCTCGCCATTTTTTTTACTTTTACACATTTTGTCTCGTGTATTAGCGGATGTGGATATACCCTTTTTATGTTCGTGGGGAATATGGTCTTTATGGTCGATAATGGGCGGGAGGTTGCTTCACAACCGACCAAAGTATCCTTCCGCGCCAACAATATAAGATGGATAACGGAAACGGACAAATCATTCGTTTGGAAATGTAAGTTTTCTCGAGAACGAGTGAAAGGTTTATGTTAATATTTTCAACAATCCTTCTAAGATAATGTATCGATGTTTATTAATTGTTACATTTTCTTATTTTTTTTACCAAGCCGGAAGTTTTCTATTGAAAAATGTCAATTTTATCGATATATGATATAGAGGAGGTGTGTATATAAAAAGTATAACTTAATCAACATGTTTCTATTTTTTAACAAACCGTTTCCAAAAAGAAAATTGCAAAACAATACAAATTATTGAAGATAACCGTTTGTTCCTACGACTCTGCATTTCACGGCAAATGTAAAGAGCCAATCGCCTTAATAGAAGTGCCTAGGCTTTTTTTTTTAGCATGCCTGGGTTGTACATTTCATTTGTCATAGTAAGATATCCATTCGTAAGAAAGTTTAGGTATACATTTCATTGCAACAAGCTTTGTTAATTTACTATCAGATTATTAAAAAAAATATTATTCTGACCAAACTATTAACTTAAAAAATAATAGCAGCTATAATTAATTGACAGTAATCAATTAGGTTCCTTTTAGATCTGTTATCAGCATAAGCTCGTGCACCTTGTGACGGTTACAATAAGTCATTGTTGACAATAATAAAAGTCCTATTTTATATTTTGTGTGTCGAGAGATAACGGACAATGTGTCGTTAACGTAATTGGATTTTATGTCTTTTTTTTCTGAAACGTTGACATAATCGGGTACCTACTAGACTAGAGAAAATACCGACACTCGCGTATTTGGACTTAAGTTAGATAAAAAAAAGCTTCATTCTAGTTGTTTTTTTCTGGTTCAAATCTCGGCCGGATTTGTTGATCCATCCCCTCCCTAAATGGTTAACACCTTTTCTCTACGGAAATGCCGCCACATTTCGTTCTAATTCGACCTTCACCTCCAGCACATTAGGGTGAATTGTCATATAGCCCGGGCGGAATGAAAATATAAATCTGGGTCATCGACTATTTAAATAATGTATTACTCGTTTGAAAAAATTACGACACCGACAATGTGAAAGCTAGCGTTTTCTCTTTACAGTTGGTGATAAGGAAGTAGGTCGTCACTTCGATTCTCTTGTCATACTTACTAGAGGTAGAATGATGGATTATCGCTCTACTGCACCACACCATTTACAAACACACTAATATAGAAACAAGACGATACGATGTGAGAGTCTATGAACATTTGTACGCCTTTAAGGAGCTTCCTGAAGTATTATTCTAGTAGGAAGAACAGGTGACCTGGCGGTCTTGGTGTAAGGTGTCAAGACTTCTATGTTGGAGGTCCGGGGTTCAATCCTCGGTCCCGTGACGGATTTATCAGATTGCCAAACCCTTCCTTCACCTCTAACAAGACGTGTATTAATCACAACTTGGGAATGTGTGGAATGCCAAGCCTACACCGTGGTTCGGATCCCACGTCAAATTGTAGGTCCTCCATTTCATCTCACTCACATTAATAATAATAATAATAATAATAATAATAGGAAAAACAGTAAAAGTTACTTACTAAAGATTTTTTTACATCCTTTATTGTTTCTAGCCCGTGTTCAGTTTTTTTTATTCAAGCCATATTTTCCACTACCAGCGTGCTAGGCCTGTCGTAGCTTATTACATACTTTATAATTTAACTTGACTAGGACAGGCACAATATCCAGTCCCCCTGTCATTAATTCATCGCTGTGAGAAGGTAAACCCATATTTTACCAATGGCAAATTTTTCGGCCGTGCCGGGAATCGAACCAGAGGCCATTAACTCAATATACAGACATACTGCCGACTGAGCTAAGGTGTCGGATTAGTTACTAATGATACTAAATAAATTTTAATATATTTATACAGAAAAGTCATGTGATTTGCAGTTTTCACTTTCGATAGATATTATCAATATTTATAAAAAAACACAAATATTAAAGTGAAATATTATTAATGTTGACCGCAAAGAAATATGTTTGAATTTTCTTAACTGTTCTTACAACCAAAATCAGGGTCCGGGTGGATGAAATATTACTGCCAATCAGATGTTGCGCTCAGGTTTAGTATTGACAAAATTACTTACAGTACTCTAGGATGTTGTTTACTGAAATGAACACGGCCCTGTGTTTGCAAACATCGTTTAAAAATGGAAAATTTCGGTTTTAAAAAGTTCAAGTCATATTTTGGTTGATCATTAAGAGCTAAGTGCCAGAGAAACGAAACATTATTATTATTATTATTATTATTATTAGCACCGCGTCTTACTACCCGTTCGGGTTATACGCACTTACGCTAATGTGTAATGTAGGGTGATAATGAAACGAAATGGAGGACCTACAGTTTAACGTGGAATCCGAACCACGGTGGAGGCCTGGCATTCCCCACATTCACAAGATGTCTTGTCATAGGTGAAGGAAGGGTTTGGTAATCAGATAAATCTGTGCCGGGACCGGGGATTGAGCCCCGGCCGCCAGCACAGAAGTCTGACACCTTACCGCTAGACCGCCAGGTCACCAGAAACGAAACAACTGGTACATGAGCATAGAAGGGATCCTTGTGAATCGAATGATGTAATTTAATAAGGGGGTCACTGTGTATTGTAATATTGTATTTTACTCCTCTCCTGTTTGTTCTCCTACTGCTGGACATCTCCGTCCAATAACTTTACACACCCACTTGTTTCATGGCGGTTATGAAAGGTTTTTGCAGTTTTTATAGCAAACTCTTTTTTTTATTTGCCAAAATAAATGAAACATTGCTCCAGTACAAACACAAGAGTTTAATTTTCTTCACATGGTGATATTAACAGTTGTTGAATATCTGCCATGATCATAGCGTTATTAGATGACATACTTTTTAAACGAGAGGAAAAGTTTCATTAAATTCCAGGTCACCCTTGACAGATATTCAACAACTGTTGATATCACCATGTGAAGGAAATTAAACTCTAGGTTTCTACTGAAGCAATATGTTATGTATTTTACCCTTCTACCATAAAAACTTTAAAAAAACCTTGCGTTTTTATCTCATCCCCTTCCATCCAATCTTAATGCTCCCGTTTGGGGGAGAGGCGGGGGTAGTAAGTATGTCTGTATGCTGGCCACTAATTGAGGCCAGATTATCTGTTTGGCTGCTAATGAAGTTTTTCGCGAGTAGTGAAAGCAGCTTTGGACTCGTCAACTATTATCTAATTAACTGTACTGTTTCTAGAACGTCAGAATGATGTATCCATTTCTAAATAAACACATCAATCAAATATCGACTGTATTACGTCACGAATGACGCGTCCACACCCAATATCGCCTCTGAACGGCAGGTCTTAAGGAGAAAAGCTTTATCCCCGCTCCCTCAGTTAACGGTTGCCAAATCTCCTCGCTCTCAGTTATGTATGAAGATGGTGTACCGGGGTAAGATGGAGTTACTGGCAACACCGACTAACCAGCGTTGTGAAACTTATTATATTTGGTGGGAGACGGACCGCACAAAAACGAAAGAATGGCAACGCTGTTTCCCCCAATACGAATCACGCGGCTCCCCTCAGAGTTGAAGTCTTGGTCCCTCGCCGCTTAGCATGAGAGTAACACAGGTCTCTCCGAACACGGCACTCGCTAAATGGCACGAACTAGCCAGTTCGATGACGACACTCCGGGCTCTACGTCTTCGTTTGTTATTCATGAAGAGACTTCCCGTGGTCTCCTCTTCCGGGTCTAAGCGCTCCTTTTGCGGCTCTGGATATCTTTGTCCCAGTGCATGCTGTTCGCCGCGCGTGGTTCTGCTAGGGATAGCGAGCCTTGGGATATTATCTATGTCGAGAGAGAAAATGGGAACATTTTTTTACAACCTGTCCAGTTTATGTAATTATTTTATGGCATTAGGAACAGGTTCATTGCCTCACTCACTAAAGTATGCTAACTATCAGATCCCTGTCTTGAGCTATTTGCATCCAGTCCATCTCATTACACCTCATCACAACTTGTGAATGTGTTGAATGCCAGGCATCCACCGTGGTTCGGATTCCACGTTAAACTGTAGGTCGTCCATTTAATCTCACAATCACCCTACCATTACACAATAGCGTAAGTGCGTATAACCCCAACGGGTAGTAAGATGCGGGGCTAATAATAACAATAATAATAATTGATCAGACCATTTTCTCGTTTTTCGAGATTTTCCTGAACTGCATCGAGAGTCTTAAATTTATTACTCTACAACTCTTTTGAAATGAGATCCAATAGCTGGAGCTCAAAATCAGCTTGGTTTACAATGCTAGCAAATGCTGAAACATGAAGATTATATATTTCTGATTCCAATGGTGTTATTAAAATTGACAGAGTAGCTTTATAATCTCTGAACTTCTCAAATAGGTTTTTGAATTAGTCACTCATTTGTTTGACTGTGAAAAATTCGTAATTAATGTCAAAATGTGAGACATCTTGATATTTCTTCAGTTGCGTGAAGTGAGTGAAGTTTTTCCTTTGCAAGTTCATGTGTAACAAAAGAAATAACTTCTTTTAAAAGAGAAAATGCTATGTTTTCTTACCTTTGTTGCTTCACATTGAGTTTTTTTTTTACGTGCGCGTGTATCTACCATAAAATAAATTGTTTGAAGCCAAAGATCATCAGACAATTCGGCGGGATAATGCAGGCCTTTATCTTTTAAAAAATGTTTTTATTTCAGTAAAGCAGAATGAAACTCGATCAAACACCTCATCTCTTGAAAGCTAACAGACTTTATTATGCGGAAGAAAGTCAGAATATTTGCAATCTACTACTCGATTAAAAAATTCTTGGAACTGCCGATGGTTAAGTCCTTTAGTCGTGGTATTGTTGTTGGTGGAATAGATAGAACCAGTTGCGCGGATTCTTTCTGTTTACCAAAATGTGTGCTTTTTTTTTGTTTAAAACTCAACATTTATTGAACCTTGAAGAGAATAGCCTTAAAAAAAAAGGGTCAAAAGGCCGCAGGTTGCCCAGCTCTGGTCTAGGTCTTCCGAATGGTTTCTTCCCATTGGGTTTGCCATTCAGTACCATGAAGACTTTTAGATTCTCCCATTCGCGTTGCTTGTCCTGCCCACCGAACTCTTATGAATGAATAAATAAATAGAGCTCGAATTAGGTTAACATTTGACAAAATAAAATAGATATCCCATTACTCTATTAATTTAGAGTTTCTTTGGTAAATATGTCGCGTAGCACATTGCCATAATAGAACAATATTATCTTTATCAAGAAAACTGTAGAGTTAAAATTAGCTTTCTTTGCGTTATCTCGAAATGTTTACATCGCTGTTACCTTTATTTGCCATTGTACTCTATTGTAAAAGTGCACTTCTTTTTTTTTACCTCTGCTTTTGTTATTAAGTTTCATTTGTTTGGAGTCGTCAGACCGAAAATACGTCACATTTTCTGCCGACAAAACAGACGCGACAGTTCCTCTCTGGTTTATTTGTCTTGCCCATAGAATAATGGATGAACGTCACAGGGCTGTGACTTTTACAGTCCAATTCTTATAGGAAGATCCTTTTATGACATCTGTAAAGGCTATTAGGGACATAGACAATGAAGCTCTTTCGAATGACAGTTCTCCTTGCTTTAAGGGTTGAGGCTCAAGCTCTTTCGAATGACAGTTCTCCCTGCTTTAAGGGTTGAGACTGAAGCTCTTTCGAATGACAGTTCTCCCTGCTTTAGGGGTTGAGGCTGAAGCTCTTTCGAATGCCACAGCTCTCCCTGCTTTAAGGGTTGAGGCTGAAGCTCTTTCGAATGACACAGTTCTCCCTGCTTTAAGGATTGAGGCTGAAGCTCTTTTGAATGACAGTTCTCCCTGCTTTAAGGGTTGAGACTGAAGGTCTTTCGAATGACAGTTATCCCTGCTTTAAGGGTTGAGGCTCAAGCTCTTTCGAATGACAGTTCTCCCTGCTTTAAGGGTTGAGGCTCAAGCTCTTTCGAATGACAGTTCTCCCTGCTTTAAGGATTGAGGCTGAAGCTCTTTTGAATGACAGTTCTCCCTGCTTTAAGGGTTGAGACTGAAGCTCTTTCGAATGACAGTTATCCCTGCTTTAAGGGTTGAGGCTGAAGCTCTTTCGAATGACAGTTATCCCTGCTTTAAGGGTTGAGACTGAAGCTCTTTCGAATGACACTTCTCCCTGCTTTAAGGGTTGAGACTGAAGCTCTTTCGAATGACAGTTCTCACCCCCCGGCGTTTTCCCCGCTGTCATTCGGTCAAGGCGGGTAACATTTCTTATAAATTATTCTTTCCTTATTACAAGTTTTTTAAGAACTGCGTCTTATCTCCTGTGCAGATTATACGCTCTTAACACTCATTGGTTGCAGAATACGGGGATATCGTGGTTCGATCCCGGTTGGGTGCACTGAGGGTGGTTTTCCTAAATTGTTTCCACTCTCTCTTCACGTTAATGCGGGTGCATTTCATCTAAATTAAACCTTCCTAATCCCTAGATTTTTAGTGTAATTAGTACATAGGCGTATAACCTGAAAAGGTAGTAAGACGTGGTACTATTAAAATTTAATCGGTATATAATTGCGTCTGGTATCGAACCACGATACCCTAGTCTAAAGGTTTGTCTCTCTAACCATGCGGTCACGTGAAAGTGCTGACACATTGTTATTGTTGCAATGGAGGGATGAGTCGAATTGTGACATAACTTCGTCAGCGTTTTTTTTAAGTCAGCAACAAAGTTGTTGTTTATAGAAGGGATAAAAGATGGTTGATATAGTAGGATTTTAAAAAGACTGTTTTAAAAATAAACATTTTGTTTGCCATCAACATTGATAGCGTTTTATTAAATTATTATAATCTACAGTAGCCCCATGGCTTCTTTGGTGCCGACTGACAACTCACAGTTGACTTCTGACAGTAAACATTTTGGTATACACCTAGATTTTGACCGTCAGAAATGACAGCTGCTAAACACATGTTTTTGCAGATCATATGGTTCGGCGTAGGGATACATAATTTGGTCTGGTAACTTTTTAAAGCCGTCAGTCAGCACCAAAGAAGCCATGGGGCTACTGTAATTATACTCTATATATATAAAAAGTGACAACCGAATATCATATGACATGACGTATAAAACATAAAAAAAGATTTAGTACCTATTTTGTCTGCTTATTGAAACTAGACAATAGCTCTGGTATTCTAAGAAATTACATTGTTATGGTCGTAGAAAACCTCGTAACCCGTGTCTTGTAGCAGAAACTCCACACCGCACTGTGTTTCACTGTAGCCACAATGTGGCGAAGGAGGACTGAAGTTCACCCCACCATGTGGAAAATTTGAGAAACCAGGTTGTTCATTCTAGCATTTAAAACGACACACATCGTTTGAACAAGTTTATTCACGACATGTATCACTAAGTTGCAACTGTCTCAGACGCAAATGATGGAAATGTAAGACAGTTTAGTGTGAGATGTGACTATACCTTGTCTGACAAGTCACAGAAGTATTGGCTAAATATCTTCTATCGATCGTGGTGATCTACAGACGGGGAAAACTTGGAAAAGTTGGGGAATTTTTGGATGTTAGGGAAAACCGGGAAATGTGAGAGAATTTAAATAAAAATAAGGAAAAGTCAGGGAATTAAAAAATATGTATAAAATATCCCCAGTAATTTTGCATCTAAACACTAAAACAAAAGTTAATAATACCTAAATAAAATAACATTTTGTTTTTTAAAATCATTTGTTTAGTAGATATTTTTTTAAATATTTGATCAATAATAAATAAAAACCTCTGAAAAGACATCTTGTGAATGTGGGGAATGCCAGGCCTCCACCGTGGTTCGGATTCCACGTTAAACTGTAGGTCTTTCATTTCATCTCACAATCACCCTACCATTACACGTTAGCGTAAGTGCGTGTAACCCGAACGGGTAGCAAGACTAAAGTATCTTTCTTTGTCACTGTCGCAGTGATGGATTTTGTGACGCGTCGTTGACTATTTATTGATCAAGATAAATGTTTGTTTTTTTAAGTTCTTGTCTTCTTTTTAACCAAACTTGACAAACGATGCTTGTCCCATCTTGGTTGTAATTTGTCTCTGTGTATGTCACAGATGTTTATTTTTCCTCCAGTGCTGCGTGTAGTCTAGAATAGGGTATTATACCGCCAGAGGAGGTGGCCAAGAAGCACGTTCACAGACTCTTAATGAGGGCCCTGTTTGGTTCGTCAGCTCACGTGACCACACTACAAGATACACAAAATATAGCCTAGCCTTATTGTTCCTAAGGCACTAGAACATTATCAGACATTCCTAAACGCCAGAAACCATGAGGGCTTATATAACGTTACTGGGTGTAGGTGTCCGACAGTAGGAGAACAAATAGGGGAGGGTGATACAAATGACAATACGATGTGTTGTGACCCTTCGTCACTCGGTTCCCAAAGATCCATTCTACGCTCCTATACCAGTTATCTTGGAAAATGGATTAATCAAAGGATGGTGGTGATGGGGGAGGGGGTTGGAGGGTGGAAATGAGAATAGTTTGGTTGGCAATGCACCCTCATCAGCTTGTGGAGGAGAGGGAGGAAGTCTCGGTGATGAACCACGCTAGGATATCCGGCCTGGATTTGAACCTAGACATCGTCGTCTCGGACAATCAAATATTTTGCTAATCCGACGCCTTAATCCGCTTGACAAACGGTGTGGAATGTTAAAAGACTTTAAAATAAAAAACAAAGACTAGTTTAGGGCAATATATTCATTGATACACACCAAACCCTAGTCCCGTAAAGACGGCTTTAAGTCGATTCTTCTTAGGATTTAAAAGTTATTAGATACACTATCATGTATTCATACGTCAAGTCGTGTTATCTGCAGCTGTCGCTTTTGATAAATATTATTGATACCTATAAAATTACAGTAATAATATAGTAATGTGATATATATCAGCCGCATAAAAGTTAGTTCTTTTGAAGGACCTTCATATGGAAATAGGAGTATATCTTGGCGTCAGGATTTGGACCACCCGCTTAGGATCGATCCCCGGCCTCCTCTCTTCTCGGTTCCTGGCGACTGCCGACAGGTGTGAATCGGAGAAAGTTGGGTCGTTACGCGCTGATTCAACACACGTCTCCGCGGTGGGTGGTGTGAATGGGTGATTAACGTCTCGTTACTTAGCGACTTTCGTCCTTGCGTCGTGAAGGGAATACCTCTTCCCCGTGGAGTAATTCGGTGAGTAGTGATGAGTCGCTTCGTGCCACACCCGATGATGAGCTAAGGTGGGATGGAAGGAAACGCGAGATCTTTTTAGTTTTTATAGTAAAACTTTTTTTTGTTTTGCAAAAATAAATAAAATATTGCTCTAGTAAAAAAGGTCTGTAAGAGGAAGAGTATATCTAGATCCCTTTTCTTATCGAATAGTCTTAAGCTCCGCAAATATGATTAAAATAAAAAGTTAAGCTAGGAAAAATAACCCTTTTGGAATTATTTGAATTTATTTTGGCGTGAACCATTTTTAAAATAACACATCGTAGAATTAAATATTGCGTTAGGGAGCTAAGCGTCTGGGTGGCAATTTCTCGTTTACTGAGGCTATTTACAGTGACAGCTGCATAACATTAATTGGCTTTTGAATACATTAAAGTATACCTCGTGGTAAACCTCTAAAATGTCTTGTAAGGTTATATCTATGACGCTCTGGCTATACATAGGCCTACTTTATGAAAAACATTAGAATATTTAATAAGGAACGTTGGGTGAGCTGGTGGTCTAGGGGTAAGGTGTCAGACTTCTATGCTGGCGGCCGGGGTTCAATCCTCGGTCCCGGCACAGATTTATCTGATTACCAAACTCTTACTTCACCTCTGACAAGACGTGTATTAATCACAACTTGTGAATGTGTGGAATTCCAGGCCTCCACCGTGGTTCGGATCACATGTTAAATCTGTAGGTCCTCCGTTTCATCTCCCAATCACCCTACCATTACACATTAGCGTAAGTGCGTATAACCCGAACGGGTAGTAAGACGCGTTGCTAATAATAATAATAATAAGGAACGTTTACGATTATTTATACAATAAAACTCAACTTTTAGTAAAGTTCGGTTGTACTATTTGTATTAATTTAACGTGAAAGACATAAATGTGTAATGTAGAACAATAATATAAATGCACAATTTATGATTCATATTTTAAGAGATTGGTAATAACATTTATGACACATTTTAATAAAGAAATCTTGAAATTTTAACAAACCTCTAAAAAATGCAATGAATTAAAAAAAAAATTGAATTTTGAGTCAATTACATTTAAAACGATGGGTTTTTTTTTTAAAAAAAACCCACAAAGGATGATGTTATCATGCATATATTTCGCATCTTATTATTAAATTGTGAGTAACCAGAACAAGTTATAAAGTTTTGAAAATAAAGAATGTACAAAAATTGAATTTGTTTATCTGAATTCCCTGTTCCTTGGTACCTCTGCAAATGCTGCAAAGTTTCGATGCTACGACGCCATCATCCTCAGATCTGATGAATGAGAAAAAGAAAACCCATCAAATCACGGTCAAAACACACCGCGTTAGCCAATGTGATATAGCATGCAAAGTTAGTGAAGGTTAATAATTTGTAATAACTAGAATTGATAAAGATAAAAAAGCATATTTACAAATCTCTTAAAATATTAATCAAATATTGTGCATTTATATCATTATTCTAACTACACATTTATGTCTTTTACGTTAAATTAATACTAGTCAATGGTGGTTCGTGTATAGGCACTGCGGAACTGCAGCATCCCCTATTTACACTTGATATCGAAAACATTTAATATAATGAGTTCTTTTTTCTTTAATTCTTTCTTTATTTTTGTATTACAATATATATTCCTTAAGTTTAATGTCAGTACTTAAGTAGCCATCCCCCATTTTATGAAAAAGATACAAAAATCTTTGTATGGAACTGTGTGCTTCACAGTGCCAGCGACGTGGTGTTTGACTCCTGTGCGCATGCGCACATAGGAGGGGGTGAAGAGGAAGGCGGGACTGCTCTCGCAGTGCCGGCTCTGGCGTCATTTTTAAAGGAAGTTTTATTTTACTCAGCGTGTGTTGAGCTTAAAAACTGTGTACTATATTCTTGAATGTGATAAAGTGTAGAATAGTGTAGAGTTAGATTATTATTCTGCTTCCAGCTATTCTATTTGATTCATTTTTTTTTCGGTTCTTTTATTCAACAGAAATACTAAATGCGCTTCCAGTACTTTCAATTGAGAAAAATTTCCTCAATTGTCATCCAGAGATCAAGGAGAAAATTATTTAACTTTTTGCGCAAATTAAAACAAGAAGAATGGATTTCATTTTTAAATGAATAGATCAAGCTTGAGCTGTAACAATTTAAGTTAAAGTAAGTAAAACAGTTTTTTTTGGGGAAGATTTTATCAAGTTCCTGAATAAATTTTCTTTTTATACGTTTTTTTTTCCTTTTACACAATTTTAAAACAAAGGCTAAACATTTTCTGGAGCTGCACCCCCACTAATTCTAGCTACGAGCCGCCACTGCAACTAGTACAACTGAACTTCACTAAAAGTTGGGTTTTATTGTATAAATATACATACTTTAGCTATCGTCTACTCACGCGGTCTGTTACCATATTTACAAAAATTTCGGTGTACCCGTCTTGGGAGTCGACAACTCCCAACACGCCAACAGTCACTTGCAAACGAGCTTGACGTATAGTTCGCGTGCTCGCCGATGCGTATTTGTTTTGTTTTTTGGCTGTGAACATTGTCGAGGTGAAATGTTGCCACGCGACTGCCTTCTTTTAAGTTCTCTCAGACCGCTAAGTTGACCCTCTTTTAGAATATATACAATTTTCACCAAATCTTTCACGATTCGCAGGAGAGTTCATCTCGACTATTAAAAACGGTAACCTCTCTGTATTACTTGGTAAATTCTCAACTGTTAGGAACGAACACACTAGTTCGTCGCTTTCTGAAGAGTCGTTAGTTGAGTTTCTCC
>CABEEJ010007565.1:0-22102 GCA_901482245.1 Timema douglasi | reverse complement strand
TTAGTTCTTGTTCCAAACATGTTGGTACTTGTATTTTCTTGTTTTATTTGTTTTTTATGTATACTAATTGCATGTTATTTGTTTTTTATGTATGCTCATTGCTTTTTTATTTGTTTTTTATGTATGCTCATTGGTTTTTTATTCGTACTCATTGCTTTTTTATGTCTGGTTAGGATTGAGACGGGGCGTTGGAGCTTATTTATTGGCATGCGGTCTACCCTGTATTTTTATCGGTGCTCATTTGTTTTTTATATGTGTTCATTGCTTTTTATTTGTGCTCATTGCTTTTTTTTATTTATGATCATTAATTTTTTATGTCTGGTTAGGATTGGGAGTTGGAGCTATTTATTTATTTTTTGGCATGCGGTCCACAACGCTGGGTGGCATCGCTATTGAGCATCCTCTCTGGCCAGGCACAGAGCATAGAGTGTGACCGCTGAGCAGCTGACTGCGTATCACGGCCGTAAGGCCCCTTTCACTTTTCTTTCACTCCCCACCCTTCTTACATCGCCACGGCAAAGAACTAAGTTACACTAATTGCTCTCTCACTCTGTTGGACGGCCTTTCACTTCCTGGAACAAACAGCACAAACCTCTCCTGATGACCGTTTGGGGTGGAGTGATAAATGGTTCCCCTACCTTGATACCCCTTTCACTTCCCCTCACTTCCCCTTCTTAGAGGTATGTGTCGCGACCCCTTATGTGGTAATGGGTTTTCCCGGTGTCGTCATCGCAATGTCGCAATCCCATATGTGGTAATGGGTTTATCCCGTTAACGTCGCAACTATAGAGCGTTGACACAGCTCTAATTATGCACAATCAGAGGCCTCGGAATCCTAATTTAGGAGCCGCTTTTCCCCACCACAAAAGTCTATTAAAATTGGTTGTTTGGTATCGTCCGCCGACATGCGTGGATGTAGGTATCCGTCATGGATCAAAGGAGTAAGGTTTAAATTTTCCAGAGCTTACGATGAGTGAGGGAGAGTAGAAAACCACCCCAGTTCACCCGATCGTGATTTGAGCCCATGACCTCCCCCTGCCATAACTATATGAACGACACGTACCCTTTCTGGCAAAACGTACGGTAGGGATGATTAAGAAAATGTTCTGGGGGGAAAACACCTACAGTTTACACCACTGGGGATTCAATTTCTGCCCCCGTTAGAATTATATGAGCCCGACATTTAGACGGTGTGCAAAGCGGGATTCGAACCTCGATATCTTAAGCACAGCTGATATATGATAAAATGACCGTACTTCCTGCACCCCCACCATTTTCGAAGGGGCTTTGCCGATCAACCAGATTTTTATAGACCAGGTAGAATGTGTACCCGCATTTTATTGTAGTGATAAATCAAACGTCGATCACTCTGTCATTGGATGTCTAGTGACATCTTAGACCATGCGACCATCGATGCAAGTATACAAATTTAGATGGTGCGCACACCGGGATTCGAACCTCGATATCTTTAGCACAGCTGATGTCTGTTAGAACGGCCATACTTCCTGCACCACCACCAGGTAGAATGTGTACCTGCATTTGCTTTAAACGTCGATCATCGGCCATCTTGTGACGCCTTAGACCACGCAACCATCGATGCAAGTATAAACTGCATTGTGATGATAAATTACTACCCAAGGATCTATTTTTTTACCAGTGATGGGGTTCAAATATGGTCGGATGAATGGATGGTTTCATTATCTACCTTCAAGCAAATGAGGGCACACTTAACTTTTAAATTATTAATAACTAGCAATCCCACACGGCGTTGCCTTGACCCACTGTGGTATTGTGTTAAAAAATAGCCTAATTTAAATTTTAAAAATCTTGCTTCAAGGTGTATTTGGACCCCCTCACGTACACTTATGTTTGAGATTTCAGATTTCTACGTGCCGTAGTTTTGGCTTGGTATAGCACACAAACAAACACACAGACAAACACTTTCTTTTATTATTATAGATTCCTGTTCCAATAATAAAAATATGTTGACAATTTATTTTGTTGACATAATAAATAACATTAACACAAAATAAATTAGCCACTTAAAGAACAAAGAAATTTAATGTCCACAACTATATTTTGATGCAATAATATATAACTTTTGCAAAAATTCATAAGTAATATTCAATACAATTTTAAATGTTTAATTTTCGAAACTATATAATTTTTATATAGTAAATAACATTAACACAAAACAAATTAGCCACTTAAGCCGTAAGCCAAAATTAGAGGAAGTCCGCCCACATTTTGCGAGGAGGGAGAATGGAAAGTCTATTAGAAAAACCTCCCTAAATACGCTCGATGCTGATGAAGAAATCTTTAATATTTATTTTTAATTTGAATACTATGACATGGATTTGTATAGCTTACCCTGAATATTTATAAAGACTTATAATGTCCGTTTACAATAAACGCACACACACACAGCCTCCCATCGTTCTACATGACATATTTAAAACAAGAAATAATTAAGGCGGAATAAATTAGATTTACTAAGGGAATTTATCTCAATTTTCCAAAGTTGGAGGTGGAAAACAATTTATGAAAATTTAGCCCGAAAATAACTTTCTGCGGGGTCAAACCCCTACCTTCCCATAACCTGTTTCTAAAATGGAAACTTAAAGGTGATATGGTGCACATATTATTTATATATCACACGGACTTGACACATTTTAGCACCACGTCTTATTACAGATTTGTAGGTGGCTGCGTTATCTGATAGCTCATGATCTTAATTAATCACATATTTGTAGTCGATGATTTCCGCACGTCCATCATAGACTCTGCCTTAAACTATGAGTGAAGAGTGAATAATGACCACGAGAACGGGACGAATCTGGATAGCTCAGTCGTAAGAGCATTGGCGTACTTACCGGGTTCGATTCCCGTGTCCAGGTGTCATTTTTTTCAATTTTTAGAATATGATATCTAGATGGTGCGATCCTCACTAAAATGCATAAATGATAGCTTTGGCTATTCGATTCTAAAATATATGTTAAGCTACAATTATGCAATTTTACAGATTTTCCAACTATATCTGTTCACTGCATCACTTGGGTGAGTTTGGTTTAGAATTGAGCATTACCGTATGTATAGCAAAGTTTTTAATAATCTTGAATTTAGTATCAATGGATTTCCCATATTTTTGTGTTAAGTTTATATTAGTATGAATGTTATGATTTTCAGGTTTTTTTAGATAGAAAAAATCACCCAAAAGGTATGGTTCTTAGGTTTCATTTCCATTAATAATTTAAGTTGAGGGTGACCAATTTGAACTAAAAAAAGTAAAAGTTTGGAGAGGTGTATGCTTACATATTTCAACACTCATAAGTTAGGACTATATTAATCTATAGTATAAAATGTCACTGTGTTTAAGCCCAAGGAAGGAGTTCTCCTCTGAAGGTTATTCAGAAAATCCTAGGAAAAACCCAAACTATATAAGGCCTAGGCCCTACTAATGTGTGTGGTACAATGTAATGTAAGTTAGGTATCAGAATATACGCAGGCTCAATAACGCTCATACAATTATTTTTTTAAAGATTTTTTTCTGTAACAAAGACTTTTATAGTTAATGTACTGTAAGAAATAAAAAATTTAAGCCATCCATATTCTTAGACTATTTAATTAATTAATCATAATAATATAAAAATAATCTCTTTAAATGTTTGCAGTAGAAAAAAGTAGGCCAAGTAACCTTCAAGTCTATTAAAATTCAGTTCAAATAAATGTTTTGGTGGATTTTAACATTTAAAACGTTATTTCTATATGCAAGGTTGCCATGTATATATAACTTATCTGTATATTTGACAAAAAGTAGTATCAATAACAAAGAGTCCCAGTGAAGTGAATCTGATAAAGTTATTTGATAAATATAACCTTTTTAATTGTTTATAAATAAACTAATCAACCAACTAACAAGTCTATGAAAATTAAATTACAATACAATTTTAGATATATTAATACATTTAGAGAAAAGTTATCAATTGCAAAATAAATATTTTGATTAATTATTCATAAACTTAACCAAAAATAGTATGTTAATGGCTTACATATTTTTCTTATAGGATTAATGTGTATAGCCCCCCTCCCCCGATTTAATGTCGGTACCGGTAATGTAAATCTTAAAACTTAGAAATTTACTTAGAAGTCTTACCTGATATGTAAACGTAAAGTATCCAAAGAATCTTCAGCCTCTTGTACTCATCCATTCGACAAGAAACAATAAAATTACTTTCAGTGCATATACGAGAAACCGATAACGAGAAGTATTATCTTCACAGCCAGGAACACAATATTTGTTGGCACCCAACATTACATTAAATGTCCAATTTCCAACCTTTAAACACAGATTGTTAAAATAATATAACCCTACGTCTTCATTTCTTAGAGCATAAATTAGCAGTTTGAAATGTTGTTGTTTGTTTAAGGAAGCCAGTCAATTTGAATAAAGAAACTCCAATGATTTGTAAAGTAGCCTTTTATTATTCTTTTAAAAGAAACACCAATAAGTATTTCTTTTATATATATATATATTTAAAAGTAATAAGACAATATTAATTAAAAATATTATATTTTTTATATTAATATAGAGATAGGGCTGCTCTCTAGTTACCTCGGAATGAGTTAAGGATAAGTGCTGCTCTCTAGTAAACATGAAATGAGTTAAGGCGAGTATCTCCTGCTGCCACCTATCAGACAAGTGGTACCGCAATTGAGTGGATACAATTCAGGATTCTGTGGGTATGATGCAAATATTTCTAGTGGATACAATTCAGACTTTTTATTCGTGGTGCTCGTTTAAGAAAATGTCTGAATGGCTACCATTCAGAAATGGATACAATTCAGGATTTGGTGGACATTATGAAAATGGATACAAATCAGACTTTTTATTTGTAATGCGTGTTTAAGAAAATGTCTGAATGGCTGCCATTCAAAATGGATACAATTCAGGATTTTGTGGATATAATGCAAATATTTCTAGTGGATACAAATCAGGATTTTTGTTAAAGTCGTTTATTGGAAAACTGTCTGAATGGCTACCATTCAGAAATGGATACAATTCAGGATTTTGTGGGTATTATGATAATGGATACAAATCAGACTTTTTATTTGTGGTGCTTGTTTAAGAAATGTCTGAATGGCTGCCATTCAGAGTGGATACAATTCAGCTTCCCCGCTCTAACGACTCCCATGTCGACACACTAGTCAAAATACATGGTTTTAAATACAACTTTTCCTTCTACAAATAGTTATCTTAGTTGATAATAGGTGCCGTTAGTATGATCGTTACCCATTTATCATCTAGTATCGTTTTGCAAGCGTTGGCTAACCTGCTGTATCGGAATTCAGGTGGCAGTGGAGGGTGAAGCTAATCTCTGTGACCTTGAGTCAAAGAAACATTAATACCATGCGCATTGGGATAAGAAGAGCCAATGGCCAATTATGAAGATTTTCGTAATTAAATATAAACATCTTAATATATTAAGTAACTAAAATACTCACAAAGTCTTAACTGCTGTGTGAATAAAGATAGTTGGTCCCTACTTCAATGAGAGTATTACTCTAGTGATACATTATTTTCAAATAAAAAACCACACGTTTCTCCATACACAAAGTTTTATGACATTAGCCCTTATTTACCTGTGGCAGTAAAACATATAACATTATTCACTCGTATCCTACTTTCTTTCACGGATTTTCTCATTATTGAGAATTACACGTTGAAATAATAAGTGTTAATATTCAGAGTATATTAAAACTACTGTCCACCGAATTTTGAATCCACTATTATAATAAATAAAAATAAACGTTCCTGCTCATATCAAATATAGTTATTTTAAATAAAATTTGGTCTAAATGTAATTTGGAGACGTTCTCAGTATATTTTTATTTACTATATTTGTTTACAGTCTAGGATTTGACTCTCATTGGATTTTGGAATAAGTTATTTTTCAAAAAATTAATAACGAAGTTTTTGGTAGTCAAAGTGTGAACATGTTAATTTTATTTTATTAGCTTGTTAAATGTGATACTTTTGTTTGAATCGGTTGCATTCTCACAGTTTGTGCGCTCGTTTCGGAAGAAATGTATCGAATCCCCAACAATAAATACCCACGGTGATTACTTTTTATATAATTAACAATATGTGACTTTTTTTGCTTTCGAACAAGATCCAATGGATTGTATAAATTTTGAGGTGAAGTATTTACACAATATTATTTTATATTCTTGTGAATAACAAGTTTGTGAAGCATGGGTCGATGGAAGAAAGGGCGCACAAAGAAACTCAAAGATATAATTGATTATTTAACTGCTTGTCGTAAAGAGTATTTTTTTAAATTGTATCATATTACTGGCGTTTAGGCTATTTGTATCTACTAATTTAAGTACACCGGATGAGTAGCGATACTATTTTACTTACTCTAAAAATAATATCAAAATTAAGTTACAAATAAATATTTCTATAAAACAATGTAGCGATTATTCTGACGTTTCAAGTACTTAAAAAAAAGCTCTTAGCTGAAAGTAAATGTTACTAACACTCTGTAACGCACTTATAATATGTTCAAAATCTCTTGTGCCTTGGCCGAGTTCGTATCACGCTAGTACTAAGTAAATTCAACCTCACAAGGAATCGAACTAGCAAAGTTACTAGAGCTGATTAATTTACGCACTCAGTGCTCAGTCAAAGTGCTTTAGCAATATTGACCACGACATGGAGTCGATGATAAGTAAAATATATTTAAAACCATTAAAATTAATGAACTTTTGTGTTCCCAATGCCACAAAGTAAGTAAGTAGTTGATACCGGACCGCCTCTGTGGTATAGTGGTCAAATTTACTGGCTTAAGATCCCGAAGTCCCGGGTTAGACCCCCAGTGCTTCCAATTCTGTCTGCGAAGCAGTGGGTTTGAAACGGAACCAAAATCAACCTCGTGAGGATAAATGAGGAGCTACGTGAATGAATAAGTAGCGCTTCAGTCTAGAAAACTGAGCTAGAAGACTGGAGGGTTCGTTGTGCTGACCACATGGCACCCTCAGCCCGAAAATGTTGGCACTATCTTCACCAACATACGGCAGCCTCTCGATTGGTATGGCCTGCTTGCAGGCTGACACCATGGAGATATTACTAAAGTTAAAATCTACCAAGAGCATGAAAAATTATTCCCAAAAACATTTATTTCTGGAAAATTGTGTAAATCCTATAGATGTTTGAAAACTGTAAACACCGTATTGAATAACAGATACCCACTTCAGTGGCCGAGTGGTCTAAGGTGTCCCTCCAGTGTTAAATTGACCTGCTGATAGCGGAGCCCTCAGGGTTCAAATCCTGGTCGGGTCTATTGAGGGTGGTTTTTTCTAAATTGTTTCCCCATCTCTTTGCATAAAAATGCTGGTAGATAACCTCTCAAATGCTTCCTTCCTCATTACTACCCAATTAGATTATCATATATGCGTATGAACAGGTAGTATGACGCGGTGATATCAGCAATAAAAATAACAGATATATTTATAGTCAAAATTTTTCTAGTCTTCGAAATAAAACTGCTTTTTAAATATTTTATTGCCTCTTTAGCCTTTAAAGTTTAAAAACTAATCAAAGCACAGTGGATAAATTTAGCATATTAAATTTTAGTTATTTCTTATTTTACCTGCTTACTAATAAACTCAAATAAATGGTTCGACAAAATCGTAAGCTACATACTCTCTCGTATTGGTTATTTATTATAGTTAGTGACAAAATCTTCAAAAATGAGTTATCTCTAATTTTACCATAAACAATTTTTTCTTTAAAAAAATAAGTATACAGTATTATTTATCACTACCCTCCCCAGATACTCATTTGAAAAATAAATAAATAAAGACTTTTTAAAAAGGTGATTTATAAAGCAATGACCTGAGTTCGTTTCTACTCTGCTCAATAACATGACCCGGCTGCCAGGCCTTGTATCTATGGCCCATAGTTTTTATTGCAAGGGGGCCATCCTTAAATTACGTAAGGCTTTGTTACATGATTTTAGATCCTCCCTCCCTCCCCTCACGTAGGCTCCCTCCCACCTCTCTAGCTTACGTAATTTTTAAAGATTTGGTAAGTCATGTTATTATAATCGTTTAGTTATTTTTAGACATGAGGATTGGTAATATCCAACTTTGGTGGTCATATGGTCTAAGGCGTCACTATCGAAATAGACTAGCCTGCCGATGACTGGGAGATCGTGACTCAATCATGCTTGGGTGATATTTACTAAATATTTTCCCATTCTCTCTCCATGCCAATGTGGATATGCTTCCTCTGAATTGAAACTTATTCATCCCTAACCCACTGGCGTAATTAGTTCATACCTAAACAGGCAGAATTAATATAGGGAATATACCCACATTTGCGGGGGAGATTAGAAGGAAACGATTGAATAAGATCTCCCCAAATTACCCTCAGCAGGGATTTGAACCCCTAGAGAGAAACATCTAGCTAGCTGGGACGGATAGGCTAATTTCTCTGCTCGAGAGTGTGATTGTATCTTGACGTTTCTCCCCACGTTTAGTCCAACTTGGTCGCCTACACACTTTACGGTCCGGCACTACACGTCTTATCTCTATCAGTTCTAGGAAAAGTTTGCTTGCAGCCTCGGCTTATTACCGGTCGCGGTCAACCAGCCTCCCAATTGTTTAAACAAACCAGTAATGCTGCCAACCTGATGACTGGAATCCACCAGTTTGTATAACGTTAGCAACGCCATCTATTTTGAAAGCTGAAAGCTCAACACACCGCCAGAGGGGGTAGGCAGAGCCTTAAATTAAAACTCTATTAACAGACAAATACCAGTCTCAAACCTACCATTACAGAGAGAGAGAGAGAGAGAGAGTTATACATTCTTTTACAAACATGCAGCAAATTTGTCTAGGGACAGGTGCACCCAACAATATGGCTCACTTTTACTATTTGAAATATGCTCATGAGTATATTTATAATAAAATAGTTCCGGGTTCGAATCTCGTGTCCCGTTGTCAATGATGGATTATTCATAAATAATATCTTTGACTATTTAAAACTACCTTTATGTTTTAATTTACATCCTGATAGGGCTCCAGACTTTATTGATCATAAACGCGATAAAAAAAAAGTAGAGTAAAGTAAGT
This sequence comes from Timema douglasi, assembly GCA_901482245.1. Lineage (NCBI taxonomy): Eukaryota > Metazoa > Arthropoda > Insecta > Phasmatodea > Timematidae > Timema > Timema douglasi. The sequence goes on along the minus strand of CABEEJ010007565.1, from coordinate 12,964 downwards.
AAAATCCCTAAACCTCTAAAAAATAACTAAAAATTTGAAGAAAATTTTTTTTTAAATAAAATACTGAAATGAATGCATACGACTAAATCAAAAACACACTTTAAAAATTGAAACAAAAAAATAGCTATGCAATGAAAATCCTTTAACAATAATTAAACTCGTGCGTTCTGATAACTATAGTGGGTCACAAGCTCACGTCCCATTTGCGCAAGACCGAATGCGGAACTAACGAAACTTTTTGCGGAATAATCCGGGAAAAAAAACTAGGAACAAACGATTACGATCGTAAAAACTTGAATTTTTAAAAGTGGGGCAACTTCACCGACGTTGGTTTAGGGTGTCCTCCATACTGAACACTGAACAGAGATTCAAGGTGTAGGATATTCTCCCCGCAAGTTGCTGTAACTTGGTAGCAGAGTATGTTAAGCGCTCGAAGTAGCCCCCTAACAACTGGCGTCCTTCTCCGGACCCTCTCCTGAAAAGGTCTAAAACTCGATGGTTTATACAACAAAAAAAGGGTGTTTCCCTCTAGTCACTAATTTTGGCAATACTCTATATTATGCTAACAGGCAAAACAATCTATTAGTTATATTCATAGTGATTTAGTAAGGAGAATTATAATCAATCTATGTTTTTGAAAACATGATCTGGTACGAGTACGTAACTGCTGACTAACAAGGGGAGGCCACGACGTTCGGATCACGGATTATCTTCAAACTTTGTACACTTATAGTAGTCCATTAGGACAACATAATGAGCAAGTAGTAAGGCGTACTACTTAGGCGTTTTCGAGAAAATCGCTAGAGAAGTTTGACGCGTCAAATATGTACCGGTGCGTTGCGACCATAAGCACGAGATGTCGGCGGTAGAGTGGTTAGCGTTCAAACTCTGTAATCACTGGCTCACTGTATCGAGTCCCGCTCATCTTCTTTTTTTTTAAGACTGGTCATATTCTTTCATAAATCTGGGAAACTTACCACACAACTGTATAATTCATTTTTAACGAGCGTCATTCTTCCCTATGGGGAAAAAGAAAAATTCTTGCTAATAATAGATTCCTGGGGGGGTCAAACGAATCCTGCTTTGTACGATGGAATCTTTACCAATGACGAAGGTCTTGGAACTTGCACGGTTAAAGTCATAGCCCCGAAATGTACTCCGATTTGCCAACCGTGCGACGTTTATTTCTATAGGCAAGTTAAAAACTTTATCAAGCGCCTTCAAAATTGTTCATATTTAATTGAAAATGAACGAGAAATTGCTTCTCGTGAAGATGCTATTAAAATACATTCTATAGTACATCACCAACTATCAGCACCGATATTTACGAAAATGTTGCGTTACGCATGGTTTGCATCCAAATTGTCGGAAGAAAGAGACATTTTTTTAAATGTCAACGAGGTTTGTTTTTCCGTAAAAACTCTGAATATTCCTTGTGCATGTGAGAAAATTGCATTCATTCGATGTAGTAGATGCCGTTTTAATTTATGTTTTCCGTGTCTGTATGAAAAATATCATCCTGCAACTTGTAATGTTGAAAGCACATCCGACGATTAATTGTACTTTACCCTTATATTCTGACATATTGTAACTCATTGTATTATTGAATCAAGTTATTCGCACATTTATTTATCGATGTTTGACTTGGGCTTTCCATGCTTGGCCCTCCCCTTATCCTTTCAAACCTGTGTCTGCAGGTCTAAAAACAGTTCCGGGTACCTTACCCGATTTCAGGTACGAGGGATTTTGTGAATCACGACAGGCATACATTTTCAGGAAAACTTTATGCGTTTGGTCGTTTACTTGTCGATAGTTATAAATATAATATTTTTTGTAATAATAAAAATTAATAAATAGCCAAATAACATTGGAAATTCAATTAAAGTTCATGCAAATACACGTATTTCTTCGTTATATTACCTTTGAATTGTAATATATATATGAAATAATATGACCAGTCTTGAAAAAAAATGAAAATGAGCGGGACTCGATCCAGCGAACCAGTGATTACAGAGCTTGAACGCTAACCACTCTACCGCCACCATCTCGTGCTTATAGTCGCAACGCACCGGTACATATTCGACGCGTCAAACTTCTCTTGCGATTTTCTCGAAAACGCCTAAGTAGTACGCCTTACTACTTGCTCATTATGTTGTCCTAATGGACTACTATAAGTGTACAAAGTTTGAAGATAATCCGTGATCCGAACGTCGTGGCCTCCCCTTGTCAGAACAATTGACACTATGTGTTCTTTGGCTTTCGTCATCCTTGAATTGCTCTAGATTACCTACGACAGTTAAACATATCATATATTATATATAATAAAGATTAAATTTATATGATAGTAAAATATTAAATATATAATATATTTTAAAAATAATAAATTGCATATTAAATGATATATATATTATGTTTATTATGTATAATATATATACATTATATACAAAGTATAAGATTAGTCTAGTAACTAAAATCCAACCATTTGGATATCGCAAAATGCATAACAATACATAACCTCTCCACAATAATGTATGTAATTAAGGCTTTCTTTAACTACAACCTTGGTCGTAAGTTATGCAATCTGCTTTGCAATCGTGCATGAAGTATATTATACCGCAAGGTTTGATCCAGCAATTTGCTACCTTACAACCTCAACGGAGTGTACATTAGCTCTAAATTCTACCTTCCTCATAGGCTAACTAACTCATTTGTATAGTTAAATGCAGATAGCCTGGGTGAGTAGTAATATGAGGGGTAAAAAAAAAACCTAACCCATTCTGAAGCGTGTATGTTTAATGAGTAAGGCTCTCAGCTTTAATTTCCGTTATGGACTAAAACTGTATCATTGGTGAAATTGCGGCTTCTCCTTTAACAATTTATAAGTGTACGGTCAATTGTTAAGTCTAATTTAGAGTTAAGTTAGTTTTTAAGTTGTATGTTGGTATAGTAAGTTTGTCAAAAAGTACGTATTAAATAAATAGCCCCAATAAAAACAGTCAATAAAGATTGTTTATGTGTCAATATAAAGTGTGTTTTGTATTAACAATCTTTGCATTTTAATTTATAACAAGTTTTTTTTTAAAAAGGGAGTTTTTTGTTACTTGGTTTCCTGCTAAGCTCGTATTACTGACAGATTTGATTGTATACTATGAAAGATACGTATAGTAGGATTATGATGGAAAGGACTCTTAAGAAAATACAAACATTTTTAGCGGTCAACATTGATAACATTTTACAAATTTTATTAGTGCTATTTTATAGGTGTTAAAAATATCTTTTAAGTGTCAGCTGCAGAGCATATGAACTAGAGCATGAATACTTTAAAGTAGATCTAGTAACTTACATAGACGTTGAATAAGACCCTTCCTAGTAAAATAATAAACTAAGGCATCACACCCGTCGAATATAATAATATTTAGCACTGCGTCTTACTACCCGTTCGGGTTATACGCTTTAAGTACTAATTACTCTAATGGATTAGGAATTGTGAAGGTTGAATTAGAGGAAGTGAACCCGCATTTGCGTGGAGGGAGCGTGGAAAACCATTTAGGAAAAACCACCCCCAGTTCACCCGACCGAGATTCGAACCTCGATCTCCCCGTCCTCAGCGGTCGAGCTCAGCACGACAAGCACGTTAGCAAACTACGCCACCGAGGCGGGTCCCGTCGAATATAGTTTGCTGGTGATGAAGTCAGAGTATGATTCCTGGCCGGGAATACTGAGGGGGTTTCCCACTAACCCCTCAACAGAAACGCGGGCACTTTTACTCCAAATTCTACCTTCTTATTCCCTACCTCAGTACATATCAGGAAGTCGAACCTGAACGGATAACAGAAATGGACAGTTATATTTAAGGAACAAGAACCCAAAAAATAAATTGCTTAAAAACCTGAGGTGGAATTGGAATCCATACATATTTAAGGTTCATAAAGGTTCTCACCGGTTATTAAATTATTTTTTTAAATGGTATTTTATCCTATTCTAATTTAAACTTATTTTGAAATACTCTATATTTTTTCCTTTTCTCGAGATTTTTGGTCAATGTCGGGTGTATTTTCTTGTAATTTTTATATAATATATAAGTTGTAATTTGTTGTAAATCATGTTTTAGTGTATTTGTCTGTTTATGATTTTATAATGCCAGTATAACTATTGAATACAAATTTAAAAGAACAGGAATTTGGGGCGGACAATGGAGGAATATAGAATACCAAATAAACTAACCGGGTTATCTCATTTGTGTGAATATCTCTAAATGTATAGTGAGTATAGGAAATACATTATCAGAGTAAGTCCAAGTTGAATCAGGAGTTAGACAAAGGGACATAATATCCCCAATAGTGTTCAACATAGCACTTAACAAACGGAAACACTGGACTCAATATAGGAAGAAAAGTTAACATTATAGCTTTTGCGGATGATATGGTACATATTGGTAAAAACAAACAAAACTTGGAGGAAATGGAAGCAGAAGTAATGGAAAAAACTGGCAAATTTGGGCTTCCATTGAACGAGAACAAAACTAAATGTATAACAATGGGAAGAAAGAGAACCGATACGCAACACATACAAATAAATAACCTCAGGTTTGAAAAATTGGATTGTGCCAGCTACCTAGGAGTGAACCTCAACCAACACAATGATCTTTAACAAGAATTCAAACCGGTACAAAATGTTTAGATGCGCTTCACTCAGTGATCAAATCAAAACTGTTATCGAACAAAACCAGATCCAGAATATACCAATATATTATCAGACCAATAGTAGCACATGGCAGTGAACCGTGGACAGTAACCAAGATAAGAGAGAGCAAGGCGACCAATAACATCGCATACTCCAGACGGGTAGAAAGACATGGAACAATAACCCCTCCCTTACTCGCCAACGTCAACGTGGTGTTAGACACTGCTACAGTGGTCCCATGACTTCTTTTGTGCTGACTGACAGCTCACAGCTGACAACTTACATTCCAACATTTAGGTATAATACCTAAATTTTTACTATCAGAAGTGACAGCTGCTAAACACATGTTTTTGCAGATCATATGGTTTGGTGTAGGGATACATCATTTGATCTGGTAACTTTTCAAAGCTTTTAGCTGTCAGTCAGCACCAAAGAAGCCATGGGGCTACTGTATGTATGGCTGGGTATTCATTAAAAATAAAGCGCACAAATAGCTTATTAATTACTTACTATCTTGAGCTAATACTCTCTGCCGCAATATAATCGTAACTAATACAAACCTTTTACATTGTAAGACTTATAAAATGAACTCAGCCTTGACGTATGCCACTCATTTTGATGGTGTAATATAGTTAACAATGTTGTTATCTCAGAACAAACACCAATATGACTGCACTAACATCATTTGCAATATTGCTGCGTGTAGATTCAGTAATAAAGACTAAAAAAAACCCAACAATATGTTTCTATCTACCAGTACTTCCCTGCAATTATGTGCGGGGAAAGAGGAGAGGAGGTTTTTTAGTGGGTGGTAATCCCACCCTACCGACCATCACACTTTCAAAACATACATACATACATACATACATACATACATACTAAATACATACATAATCAGGCCGTTCCCTTAAAGGGTAGGCAAGAAACTCCACATAATGCTAAAAAAAACTCCGTAAATAATCCATCCTCACTAACTTTCTCCACAATTCCCTATCCTTGAGTACTCCCTTCGCTTCAACAACATCCATACACCGAGTCATGTGTGGTGGTTTATTCTTAAAACTCTTAATGCTTCTATTTATTACACATTTGTCTCCCATTTAGCCACGTCTAACATTATCTACTCGTACACCTTTCTTTTGAGCCACACACTCTACCTTCAATATTTACTTTGTCATTCGATCCACACTCATATTTTCAACATGCCCAAACCCACACTTGTTTCACATTGACCTATTGGATTCTCTTTCAAACCACACCCCTTCAGCACCCGTTCATTGCCAACTCTTTTCAAACGAGCTTCTCTACAAACACTTCTTAGATATCTCATTCACCTTGCGCTTGTGTTTCTCCTGAACAAACCACGCTTCGCATCAATCAAACAATGACGGCGTTAGCACGCTTCTACGTACCGCCATCTTGGTCTCTTTCGATACTACTTCATTCTTTGTAATAGTCCACATACATCCAACTACTCTCCGAGATGCATTCACCCATCTGTAGATTTCACTATCTATCCTTCCATTTTAACATAACATTCTGCGATCACAGGTCTTGGATACTCCGCACTGACCTCATAATTCTCCTCCATATTGTTCTGGCCTGGATCACTTCTTTACAATCTTCTTCTGCCCATAATTCCCTCATATCCTTAGTGATGCCATCTTTCCACCTGGTTCTGGGACGCCCAAGTGGTCTGGGGGTTTCGGGAATGCCTTCGAGTGCTATCCTTGGGCTACAATCTGGTCTCATCCTGGGCACATGGCCTAATCATCTAGTTCTATTCGCTCTCCTCTTCTACGCTACATCTGGCTGTTTCATCATCTCTTATATTTATCTATCTCTCCTTTCTATGTTATTACAGTTTTAAGAGCCTGTTCAAAACGAGGATCATCTCTACAAGAAACAATCCGAGAGCGTACACGTCTATCGTAATGTCCGATAGTACCACACGGATCACAACATTCCGCCCAGATACACAAAATCATTAATTTGATCTAAGAGTTTTACATTTTTTTACTAAACTGACAATCATCTTCTGACACATCACTATCAAAAACTATCACCTTAGTTTTGGAGACAGTTATAAAAAGATCCATTCTACCCGTCGCCCCATTAAAACTTTTTAATGCACTCTGCAAGTTAATCTCATTCTCAGCCATTAATAAAGCTTCATCTGCATTTAACATCTCTCCCACATTCACATTCTCCATTTGTACACCAACAACATGCACACTATATAAGTAAATTTATAGATTAAATACAGTAGCCCCACGGCTTCTTTGGTGCTGATTGACAGCTAACAGCTGACTTCTGACAGTCAACATTTAGGTATATACCTACATTTTGACTGTCAGAAGTGACAGCTGCTAAACAAATGTTTTTGCAGATCATATGGTTCGGAGTAGGGATACATAATTTGGTATGGTAACTTTTTAAAGCTGTCAACTCTCAGCTGTGAGCTGTCAGTCAGCACCAAAGAAGCCATGGGGCTACTGTAGTTGCTAAATTGGTAGATGATTAAGTGAGATTACAAGTTAAAATGTATAGTTAGAATTTACTTATGGTGGAAAAACATATGGTCAGATATGAACATTTATATAAAATTAACAATGCATCATCAACTAGACCATACACGAGTTGACGGCAAGTCCAAAATATATGTTGACACGTTGTTACAAAACTTTAAAATATACAATATATAGTATGTACAAAGCTATGTTTTAAGTTCAACTCTGTCGTAAAATAAATAGTAACATTTTAAGGTTAACATCTGCCAAACACAATTAATAAAGAAATTAATTGATGTGGAATAATCTAAGTCTTATCTGTTTCCTTGTCCCATTACTCTTTGCGTTATCCAGCGCTGGAAAGAGGCTGGATTACGTTATTCTGACATGTATCTGTACTATATGGTACCATACTCATGAAACTGCAAACAAAATTAGAGAAGCGTGAAAATAACTTAGGACATAGGGTTATAAAACAAAGCTTGAGAATTACGGTTATACAGTTATGAATTCGTAAGTCTCGACTTTCAACCATGTTCAATGTCAAGCCCTTCGCTCAGAGTTCCATCCACCTTAACACACGCTTCCCTTTCATTATACACCGCCATAATTGCATTGCATCCACACCGTACTCTCTCAAAACATTCCATAATATACTCTCTAAGAATATTCCATAACATACTCCTAATCACCTGATCTTACACTTTCTCCAGATCAAAAAGTGCACACTGACCTTCCTGTCTGTCACACATCTCTCAATCACATGTTGCAATGCAAATATCTGGTCCATGCAATCTCTAGCTGGCGTGAGAACACGTTGTGTTGTATTGTGGTTACAACAGTGTTTATTGTTAATTATTTCACACCATTAATTTACAGCTTTACCTTAATAACTACCAGCATTTTATCATTTGCATACAAAATAATGGCTATTCCTTTGAACAAATTACAAAAAATGACGACATATAACGTAAGCATGACGGGCGGGACGGAGTAGGGGTGGTTACTTACAAAGGGATGGGGTAAAAAAAATGCCCAAAAATATTCTTACATAATACTCCATGTTCTTATTGTTACTAGTCTTAAGATTTCTCTTTGTATTTCAAGTTGAAATATTTCTTATAATTTCTCCTTGTAATTGTAGTTGATATTTTTCTTTGATGATGAAGTTAGAAAAAAAAATGAATACAATATTTAATAGTACATTATATTCATATAGAATAGCCGTGGTTAACGTGTTTTAAGACGTCAGTCTCGCGACATATGTCAAAATCTAAAAACTATGCCCTAGGTACTCGACTGATTGCTTTTAGTTAAAGATTCCAATCACTTGAGGTGAGCTATTAGCCGATAAACCTTTGCTTGCGTCATCATAGGTTAAAAGGTGGAGCGATAGATAGTGTGGTCGGGACCACACTATCGGCTCACTAAGCATTCACTCATGTTCTTGCATACCACCCTCAATCTCTTTTAGCTTATCATAGTTAAAAGCTGTTCTTTCATCTTTGTTTATCAATACAGCCTCCTGACTGGTTGACATAAGTAACACCCCCTTCCTTTATCAACAAGCAAGGTCATCATTCATAACAAACTGAACAAAAGAAGACTTAGTAGGCTCACAATATACTCAGTCTACTCAAGGTGATCCAAGCAGACGAGGCAGAAACGTTTATGAGCGGATGAGTCATGGTGGCGTCATGGTGGCGTCATGGTGGCGTCCATTCTTCTATTGTTTGTCAATAGCTAATAAGCTAACTTGATAGAGCACATAAATGACGAATGTAGTTTAAAAAATGGCACCTCCCAAAAGTAAAATATTAATATTTTTTTTTAAAGAAGTTGGAACCCACCACCGAGGTGGTGTAGTTAGCTAACGTGCTAGTTTCGTGTTGAGCTAGACCGCCGAGGACGAGGAGATCGAGGTTCAAATTTCGTCGGGTGAACTGAGTTTTTTTTCCTAAATAGTTTTACACTCTACCTCCACGCGAATGCGGATTAACCTCCTCTAAATTCAACCAGTCCCATTTCTAACTCATTAGTGTAATTAGTACTTAAGCGTATAACCCGAACAGGTAATAAGACGTGGTGCTAATAATAATTTAAACTATTAAAAACCATTATAATTTCCAGTGTTTAAATAAAAATTAAAATACAATGATGATGCAAAAGTTGAGACTTTTTTTGTAACACAACGTCTTTCTACCCGTTCTGTTTAAACGCCTATGTACTAATTACACTAATGGTTGAGGGATTAGGAAGGATTAATTTAGGTTAAATGCACCCACATTTGCGTATTGGGTGAGTGGAAAGCCATTTAGGGAAAAACCACCCTCAGTGCACCCGACCGGAATCGAACCCCGATCTCCCCGTATTTGGCAGTCTAGTCCAACACGAGATTAGCGCGTTAGACCACGTGGACGCCGAAGCGGGTGAGAGATTATTAATACTAGATAAAAAATACTTTTTTTCCAGATTAAATTTCGTTACCGATACTTACTGTAATATGATACTTACTGTTATCGATACTAGTACGATATCGATATTTTTTCCTCGATACTTCTAATGAGTACAGTATCGATACTTTTCTCTCGATACCCCATCCCTAGATGTTGGAGCATGCGCAGTGTCAATTACACGTTAGTGGTGTTTACTGGAGGGTCTCGTACTCACCATAATAATTATTTATTTTATTAAAGTTTTATTTTTTATTTTATCTATCATATTATTTATTTTAAATTAATATAAATTCATATTTTCAAAATGTGTATGGGTAACGAGGAGTGTGTAAATTATAAGTGATTTCTTTTTTTCAAATTTTTCAAGACTTTGCTTTTAAAGGTGAGACTCTTAAAACCAACACTTGATCTTCCGAAACTTACTTTCAGTGATTTTTATAGTAAGTATTAATCCATGGATTTAAGTTATTTTTTTTTTTCTCTCCTTCTAATATGGTAATCTTAAAGTTAGTTCAAGATTTATTGTTTATTTTAACTTACATTATGCTCCCAAGAGTTTAATGTAAAACAAATCCAGGCTGCTTGCCCAGCTCCCTAGCCCACCAATCGCCACTGATGTATTCACATCGCTCGTCCTAAGTTTAAAGAACATCTCTGTCAAATTCTGTTGAAATTGGTCCACACATTTGGCACTTATCACGGAACAAAAAGACAGATTTTTAGTGGCTGCGTTCTTTAAACGGAAAATCAGGTTGAAAAACCCTGAACATAAGTTGTTCCGACAAGATCGTTGAAAGGGTGGGGTGACACCCNTTGGATTTTCTTGTAACCCCATCCCCTAGGAGGTCCATATATACTCATAAAAAATATATTGGCTAAAGCTATAGTAGAATTTTCTAATGGACCCCACCTAGAAAAATTGGTTTTCTACTCCCGTGGACGGGATCGGCCTAGGTGTAGAGATTATGCTTGTTCGTTAAAATTGGTTGACATATTTGAAAGTTATCGTGTAGAAAACACCCGGGATGACAGACATACAGACAGGCCTCGGTTTATAATTGGGCAGACTGGGCAAATACCCAGGGCGCATGAAAATACCATATTTTTAAGAGGAAAAGTATTTATTTTATTTACACAAGAATTAAAAAGTGACAAATTACACTATTATATTAAAAATGTAAAAATGCGAGATGCGTAAATCACAATCGATTGCTTGTCATCCACGCATTCTAGTGTTGTAATTTGCAAACAAACCCCTGGTGAATTTACCTCTCGTCTGAATGCCTTGGCATTTCATCCTCAATGTTGACGTTTCATTCCCAAGCTCGCTGTCGTGTTTCATACATAACCTCTTTTCAATGATTCTATGTGTGTTTTAAGTTACTCGTTTCCAAGTTTTAGTCTTTAAATGTGAGTAGTAAATAAGTGGTTCAGAGTTAAAAAAANAAAAACACAACGGTAAAGTTGAACTATTAAGAAAAGTGTCGAAAATAGAAGCTTTTTTTACATCAATTCCAACCTCATCGACTACTTCTAAGTGTTCACAATGTCCTGTAACGCTCAGCTTACGAGAGCCCTGCGGGGATGGTATTTGGTGTTTTTTCTATTGTATGTATGTGTTTGTGTAAATGTATATAGTGATGTTAAAAAACTTATAAAACAAACAAAATACGGTATATTGTTATTATTTACCATAGCCCTAAATATAGCGTCTAGTAATACATAATCAAAATAACAGAAAGGTTAGCAAATTAGTGTGCATTTTTCAATTATAAAACTTAGCTACTAATAGTTAGACAATCTTATACAAATTACAAGGGGGGGGAGGGGCGTTAGAGAAATCGATGTCTAGGGCGCCAACCACATAAGCCCGGGGCCTGCACACAGATGACATGCCGAATGGTCAAGTTAAAATAGAACTTCACCTTGCTCGATCAATTGTACATAGAAGCAGAGTCGGGGAAGCAGGCGCTTCTTCCAAAGACAAAGGAAATTACATGCTATTACGTTAAACACAGCTTCCAACCCACACCGGTAGTCACATGATCTACGGCGTCAAATTTGCAAGATACGGGATTGCCGGGGACTGAGATGTCTAGGTTCGAATCTTGGCTGAGTGGACCGAGGATTTTTTTCCCCCTATACCGTCCTCATGAGTGTGAATATGCAGACAACCGAGGTAGGTAGTAACAACACCTGGAGCACGTGTCTGGAGCTCTCTCTATTTTGATTACATTCACGTCATATAAAAAACGATAAAACTCCGCGGTTCCGATGATAATAAATAGTTACCCAAGATAATAAATCATTATATCCAAAGATAGTAACGACTTTGACTTTATATATCTATATAAAGTCAATAGTATACATTATTATTATCTTGATGGTTTAATCAAAGATTGTGTGGTATTGAGCAGGCCTAAGCTGAAAGAAGTTGAGATGGAACGCCACCAAATATTGTTTTAACTTTATTCACAATATTTATAGGCCTAATATTATCACATTTTTAAAATGTACGATTCGTTTGGACATGTTGATGTGCCATTTGACTCACTGGTCACTGACTCACCTTGTTGGGGGGAGTGACATTAGTTTTAATAGAAGAATCAGATGAAGAAATGACACCAAGTGTTCAAAAGGGACCTAGCTCATATAAGAGGTTCAAGACGTACTCTCCATTCACCCTGAATAGTGGCATGCTTACCTTACATGGCTCCGCTATGGTGTACCGTAGCTTATAAGATAGGAAGGACCATAGTGTAATCCGCCAAGGTAAGACTGATACTTTTCAGGAAAAATTGAGTGCACGTAAGTCCCCATTATATAGTCAAGAGGAGCATAATCCACCACTAGCTAGTCAAAAGGGGCATAATCCTTCATTAGGTACTCTTATAAGGAGCATATATCCTCTCTTAGTTTGTGGAAAGGGACATAAGCCTTCACTAGAAAATAAGCATATATCTGCCAGTTGGTAGTCAAAAGATAGTTACGCCATTATTAACTAAGAGTGTCGAGGACAGTTATTAAGGCCCACATTGAACCGATCAGTATCCGAACACAGGGCTTCCGACGCGTGCGGCTAGACACTACCAACTGAGCTCAGGTATAGCACTTGTCGCTGTGGCTTACCTTAGAAGTGATGATCTGTGGTCTGGCGGAGAGCTACTGAGAGGTGCTCGCCTGTCTGTACTTAGTGAAAGACTTACACAACACAACAGATAAAGAGATAAACTTACACGAGGATGGATTGGGCGAGCTGTCACTCACGTACAAGGCCATGCCTCAGCAGATTCCTCAAAGAATGTACTTAGGGGG
>CABEEJ010007564.1:0-29723 GCA_901482245.1 Timema douglasi | reverse complement strand
GCTGTACAGTTCTTGTAGAGCCAGGGGAAATATTGTCAGACAATGTTGCTGTACAGTTCTTGTAGATCCAGGGGAAATATTGTCAGTCTCGTCGAGTTTGGTTTGCCTTTGGCAGGGAGGTCTGGGTTCTACCAGGTGTACAGGCATTACTCTCTATATTAAACATTCCTCCTTAGTGTAATTACAGACATTCTAGCTATGTACTGAGATAGTTCATTCCCGTCATGTACTGAGATAGTTCATTCCGGTCATGACCTGATATATTTGGGAATATGCTTTCTGGAACAGGTTCCAACTCTAGACACAAGCCCGATGTTCAGAGGCCGAATACTGGCGAATAAATGTTTACAAGCACATTAAATGTTTTTGTTTTGCTTTAAAATGTGATTGTGCTCTGAAATACTGCGTTTGACAACTATTTTAATTATTCACATTAATTAACTTGATTTGTTTACATATATTCTAAATTTTAAGCGCTTGTGAATTTTGTTTGATTCTCTCAGCCATCCAAACTCTTGATAAACCCGAGATAGTTTTTATCCTGAGGAGTTTATTCTGTGAATTCATTCTATAACTAACACTTGTTTACAACTCATAGTTCATGAGTTCTTACACCCAGGTATATAAACTAACACTTGTTTACAACTCATGTATTCCAATGGAGGGGTTTTAAACCAAATCACTGAAGAACTGATTAAACGCTAGTTCAGAAATTAGATGGAAACATAACTAGGATCTAGATTACTTTATTATTTTAATGATCTAATTATTTATGGTACAGAAAAATTATAGTCTACTATAAATTAATTGTTTTGTTGTTACTGGATCAGTACAAAAAATATAAGGACGTGGACAAAAAATATCAACTTTTTATGTATTAAAATCCGCAAAAATAATTTGTTGCTTATTCGTTGCATATCACCTCTGTTTGTGGCCGTCCTAGGTTAGGTTTGTTTGTAAGTCATGTGGTGAAATAACGTTCATGATTTAATCGTTGAATATAAACCTATGGGTTCCCTCAAAATGGGCGGTAGAATTAACATATTATTGTCAGTGAGTGTAAACCCTCCCCTCACTTTATCATTCCCCTGGGTCAACGATAATTCAATCTTCCAGAATGATGGATCAATGTAACACACGAACACGGGATTATTGAATTAACTGCCCCTCTTTTGGAACAAATGCAACCCCTTATAGTCTATAGGCCTAAGGGTAGTATTACATTTATAGCACATGATAGTAGATCTAGTAACCGTTCTGTCCGATAAGGTTCTTCCTATGATAGTAGATCCATTATCTGTTCTGTCAGATAAGGTTCTTCCTATGATAGTAGATCTAGTAACCGTTCTGTCAGATAAGGTTCTTCCTATGATAGTAGATCTAGTAACTGTTCTGTCGTTAAGATTCTTCTAATTACATTTCTATTAGGTATATTTCGCTTGCCATCCAGTGATGGTTTTCATGACGATTTTTGTTCAAGTTTTGTTACTGAATCACGTATGAAAAGCCGTGCGTGTAGGGGGCACAGGAGATTGGGTCAAAGGGTGAGGAGAGATTTGTAGGGTTGAGGAGTGGTGGGAGTAGAAGGTCGTAAATCGTTACTCCTCCACCCCCCAGTGAAGCCTTGCCACGGGGTTGTTATCTCGCAATCAGGGTAGTTGTAGCGTGACCAGGCCTCACTTCATGTTTACATATCCTTTAACACTGCATGGTGGGTCGTTGGCGCCTGAGAGGGACATGTTCACGTGATCTCATGTTCACCAATGGGAGAATATAACATCTGGGCTATTGGCACCTGACACCTACTGATTATCACTGAGACCGGAAGGGGGAGGTTAAGTGCGTCTTCTACTCAACCAAGTATCCTTGGCTAATTCCCAACATATAATTCCTTTTTTTTTACACTTTTCATACTTATCGAGGCTCGAACAACGGTCTTCACGAACTCCCCGAGATTTGACGAGAGGCGGTTAGATGGTTCTCGCCCCCAGGCCTCAACTCGCAATAGACCAGGGGAAAACTCTTCTAATTTGGTCGACGTAATAATAATTTGTTAAAGTGGGCATTGAAAGGATGGAAAGGGGACAGGGGGAACTTGTGTTCTTTAGAGAGGGTGGAGGGGCCCAACGAGAGCTCTCATTGGTCGGGAGGACACCACAATGTTTCTTACAACTGTCGAGACACTCCTTAATTAAGAGAATAGCAAGACTTCTAAGAAACCGAGAGGCCATATTTCTTTCAACATGGTCTTCTTTTATTTGACCTGTGGACATTGCTGAATACGTCATTGTGTAAACTTTTAGTGGGATACATAAGATGATTATCATTTAAATAATTATTCGACAAACAGTGTTTGTTCAAACGGCCTGTGTCAGATTGTGCAGGACTGGGAGCATCGTCTGGTCGGGGGTTCCGAAATCAGCCAGGTGTACACAGCCTGCTTATCACACTCTTCCGCCAAGTTGATGTGGGAACATTTCTCATAACATTCTATCTTACTCATCCCCTACCCTATTGGAGAAAATATGGGCTAATTTTGGGGTCAAGTTGGACGGGTAGTAGGATGCGTTTGGGGGAAAACCCCACAATAAAAAGTTGTGCTCTGCCTTGAACTCTGGCCCCTCATCAACTGAATTGCAATGTGAGTCTTAGACCACATGGTCGTCACTTACGTTAGTAGTAAAACTTTTATCAAAGATTAATTCCTCAGCCGTCATCAATTGAAACCTTTATTTCACTATACCATATATTGATTTAGTACTAGACACCTAGATTCTGCCTAGGTCACAGGCAAAAAATATACCCAGACACTCAACCTGAAGGTTGAAATGGTTACGCTCCTTTTGGCAGCTTGAGTCCTTCACCACTAGGATCGCTGCGGTTTGTCCTATCATCACCCAGCAGTGACAGTAGCGAAGCCCAGTGTTAATGGACACAAGCTGCCAAAAGGAGCGCAGCAAAACCCCCATAAAGTTGAAAGTCTGTTTCTTACTTGTCTGTGACCTAGGTCCTAAAGCAACATTCACTAACTCTCGCTCACTCACACTCATTTCACTCAAATGCTCATTCAGTGATTCAATAATTCCCTCAGCCCCTCTTTCAGTCACTTACATGCCCACTCAGTCACTCACTTGATCACTCTCTCAGTGGACTACGTTATGGACATGATGCTCCCAAGTTTGAACCCATGACCCTTGTAGCCATTATTTATCGACCCTTCACAACGTTCTTCCTCTCGGCCGATCTTCTTAACTCCTTCTTCACCCTCCTTCCCCTATTCACCGTGTCCAATCAGCGTTGTGTCCGGCAGCACACACCACAAAAGAAAATAATTACTGCGCCACTCCTGTAAAGTGGGTAAAAACGATTCTGGATAGAAGGTGGATTTCACGCTATATGCTTGTCCTGCGAGGTGTGTATACTGGGCCCACTCTAGTTGCTAGCTTCTGTGACGTCAGTGGAAACCATCATAGTACCCTATACTTGTCCTGGGAGGTGTGTATACTGGGCCCACTCTAGTTGCTAGCTTCTGTGACGTCAGTGGAAACCATCATAGTACACTAGACTTGTCCTGGGAGGTGTGTATACTGGGCCCACTCTAGTTGCTAGCTTGTGTGACGTCAGTGGAAACCATCATAGTACACTAGAACTATGCTAGGAGGTGTGTATACTGGTCCCACTCTAGCAACTAACTTGTGTGACGTCAGTGGAAACCATCATAGTACACTAGACTTGTTCCTGGGAGGTGTGTATACTGGTCCCACTCTAGCACCTAACTTGTGTGACGTCAGTGGAAACCATCATAGTACACTAGACTTGTCCTAGGAGGTGTGTATACTGGGCCCACTCTAGTTGATAGCTTGTGTGACGTCAGTGGAAACCATCATAGTACACTAGACTTGTCCGGGGAGGTGTGTATACTGGTCCCACTCTAGCACCTAACTTGTGTGACGTCAGTGGAAACCATCATAGTACACTATACTTGTCCTGGGAGGTGTGTATACTGGGCTCACTCTAGTTGCTAGCTTCTGTGACGTCAGTGGAAACCATCATAGTACACTAGACTTGTCCTGGGAGGTGTGTATACTGGGCCCACTCTAGTTGCTAGCTTCTGTGACGTCAGTGGAAACCATCATAGTACACTAGACTTGTCCTGGGAGGTGTGTATACTGGGCCCACTCTAGCAGATAAGTTGTGTGACGTCAGTACCAACCACCAACGTTGCTCTACTCAACTGAAATGTGTGTTTAACTCAGAAGAACGGTGTTCACTTCCCCGATGAAAGACTGGGTGGAATTCTTTACACCTCACGCTTCTCGTAGGTTGTATAGTTTTTAAGCTAGTGACGGCCAGTATTGTAATTATAATTATAACAGTGCTTTCTATTTGTTGCAATACTTCAATTGTTTATAATTTCTTTAAGCCTCAACGAACGTCAAGAGTCTACTTAACAACCTATCGTCCTAAATGCGATCCAAACTTCTTCGAGCTAATTTAGCATTTAATATTTTCATAACTTCTCAGAATTCATCAATAAAATAACAATTCACTTAATGAGGACTCTTATAATAAATAATTTCGAGGAGTTTTTTAACCACCGATAAAAGTGATTTATAATATCAAATTAGGGATAGTTTCGAAAATATGTTTCCTTGGTATATGTATGGCATAAGAGAAAAATAAAACACATACCAGGTTTCCTTTTACGAAACTTTCATGACAACATTCTCATTTAGGTTAATGACGCAAGAGCAAAGTTATGGCTTCTGTAAAACATCAAAATCAAGAACAGAATTTACAAAACAAGGTTGTTCATTAACAATATGTAAGCACAAATTTGTGGATTCCTTTTTTTTAAAGCGTTTATAATAAATTATTTAAATCTCGTGTGATTTTTAAAAGCTTACGTGTGGGGGCAGTGGGGAAGGAGTTTGCGAAATTGTTCTCGTGAACGCCCCGCTCGTAATTAACCACCTCCTCACTCCTAATGAACGTAAATGGGCTATAAACGTTCAGAGAACCGAACCTGGAACTGCTGGAATAGTTTTCTTTTTCTATCCTATTTAATAATCTAAGTGGTAAAACCATTCAAGTGCCCACTTATTTAAACTTGATATTATTAGTGGAAACATTCAAACAACTTCACCACTTCTTGATACATTGAACAGTTTTATGTTATCATACGTCAAGTCATATTGATCAAAAACCATATAAATATAGATTAGTAGCTTATTATCAATGTTGTGTTTGTAGTGTGTAAAGTTCCTTCATGTGAACATGGAATTGTAGGTTAAATGTTCTAGTTTGTTACTCCAGGACTCACACTGGTGGTCACATGGACCAATATGTAATAGTTTGTTACTTCAAGACTCACACTGGTGGTCACATGGACTAGTCTGTAATAGTTGGTTACTCCAGGACTCACACCGGTGGTCACATGGACAAGTCTGTAATAGTTTGGTTTTCCGGTGACTAGTAGGTTGGGGTTTAATTCACGGTCGGGTGTGTTGAGGTGGTTTACTATTGAATTATTTCCCGCTCTCTCTTCTTGCAAATGCCGGTACATTTACATTCCTCGTTAGTGTAAATAGGCTATACGTATGAGATGGGTGGTAAATCCACACTCAATATGCCCTACCAGGGCTCAAGCCACGAGCTACCCATTAGGAGCAAACCAGACTGAGTGAGCCTGATATTTAAACCACGTGAAAACCATGAGATGTGCAAGATGGCGTCATCACTGTGTTTACAATGTTCTAATAGGAACATGGAACATACACAGTCTAGTGTACTAGGAACATGGAACATACACAGGCTAGTGTACTAGGAACATGGAACATACACAGTCTAGTGTACTAGTAACATGGAACATACACAGTCCAGTGTACTAGGAACATGCATGGAACATACACAGGCTAGTGTATTAGGAACATGGAACATACACAGGTTAGCGTAGTCTGCAGTGTGCCTGTCCTAGGTGCGTCTATTATTTACATGGTACATGGTCATACTAAGTTGTTTTTTTAAATCTAGCTCTCAAATTAAGTATAGTTTATTGATGATTGATTTTTGAAAAATTTGAACCGTTTTGAAAATGGCTTTAACTATTTTGTTTTAAATTAATCAATGGAGATGGCTTGTCATGATAAATGAGAACACACGTTCGTTAAAAAAATATATATTGGCTATAGGTCTATCAATTTTGTCCAACATTTATATTTGAAGAATGTTTCATATGACCATCAAAATGTCGTTATTCTTTCCCCTAGTATAAACTTACAAACGGGTAGTTCACTAATATCCCATACTTGAAAATGTTGTCTCGGACTATAAAATAGTTTGTCACTGTGAGAAAATTTATCATTCGTTAGACTACTCTCCAGATGTTGACAATAGGGTTTTGTGGGTGAGGGGGGGTAGGAGGTAGGGGTCCAAAATAAATGCAAGAAACATTGACTCCATTATGCTGTAGAAGACAGTCATTTTTTTAAATGTGAGTTTCAAATAAATACTTGTTGAATGTAAAGTCTCTTAGTACTCATATAGAGCAAAATAAATATTAAATTTTATAACTTTTTTTAGCACTGTTTTTTATTATCCGTTCTGTAAATATTATAACTGTTCCTATCAAATCTTGCTACTATAGGTGGACGATTAGTTTCTAAAAATTGTGCAAAAAATATCAGAATAGGCATAAATAGCCTATTTTTTAAGCAATCACTAAATTGTGTATGTGGTAAGTTTTGCTATTAGCTAATTTTTAACTCTAATAAAAAATATCTCATTCATTAATTTACTCTTTGAATGGGCAGAAAAAAGGCAAGATAGTTTTTTATGTGTATGCTATCACATCCATATACATTTGGTTTGTACGCAAAGGTCATGATAAAGAATTGTATTATTGGTGAGGATCAAACTACTTTAATTTAAATATTTAAATATTGTATAGTAAAAAAGATTGAAAAAACAGACGGAATTCTCAATGTTTTGAAACAACACATACATTGATTAAGCTACATTTAAACAAGTCACCAAATTAAATAAAAAGAGTTGTAACTAAGTTTGTACATTAATAAGCTAATAATAACATATAAAATAAAATAAAAAACACATTAATAACTATAAACAAGGCCGTAAGGAATTGCTAAAACTGTACGCCCCAAAACAAACAGTACTGAAATTGCCGCGTGGCCACTGCGCATGTGCGCCACGCAGGTAGGGCTTCATTTGTTTGCTAGTAAGGAGTGTCAGATTGAGAGATGCACTGCTTTGTGTAGTGTTGAAGCAATGGTTCTCACAACAGAGGGAAAAGTGTTTATTGTTGAGCATTATTTCTGTTCGTACGGACTTGGACGTTGACTTGTTCCGAAACACGTTTCAGATGAACATAGTGAGAAGTAGTTTCAAGTGGGTGCAGTGTAACACGGTTATGTTACAAGGTTCGCCGTAGAGGAAGAGTCCTCCCACAACAGGTCGGCCATTTAAAGTGACAAGCACGCAATTAGAATCACTCGAATACAGATTGGACAGTGTTTGAACTATGTTGATTTGCATGCCAGAGTTGTGGTTCAACACGTGTTAGCTATGAAGTAGACTAACCTACACGGATCCAATGTTCTTGTCTGGAGGTGCCCATGTACGATCATTCCCGGCATGATGTCAGTCCAACGGTTCATTTCAAAACTGGCCGTGTGTGGGGTGATTCACGCCAAATATGACGTTTCGACACGTCACGTCACGCCAGAAATGAACAATCCAACTGGTTTAATTTGTCTTAGTGATGAATGCCAAAATTGACAGTGTATGGGCAGATGCTATTCTGGACTGACGGGCACATGTGTAGTGAGCCCACTAATTCATAGAACACATAGTCAAAGTTTAGACAGCACCTGTTTCTTTCGCGTGACTTCCTATTTCCTGTTCAGAAAAAGTCGTCTACCAAGCCTACAGTTCTCACAAAGCCAACTTGGTTGAATTTATGACAGACTTTACAAGTCTATATCGGTGTCCCGTTTGTAAATTAAAGGACCAATTAACGGCAAAAGCCTTTGAAAATAATCAGAGCTCGTACGCAAACAATTTGTATAGTCGGCCTTAGAGTTCAGTTCAAGTTCACACAAAAGATTAATGCCGGAAAATTTGTATCTTTGTTGTAACCAACGTTTTTATCATAAAGTCCGCTGTTTGTTATGCTTATCTTTATCGTATTCATCATCTGCCAATAACAAACCAATGCAGCACTTCTCTTTGAAATTTAAATGACTGCTAAAGAAAAATCACATCAGTAAACTGCGGCGTCCCGTGGATCTTGGCGTGGCACGTGTGAGGACAATTCCTGGCACGCCCGGAATGACACATCGGGCCGGGAATGATCGTGTATGGGCACCTGCCATCAATAGACCTAGTTTTGAACGGGCAAACATTATCTCACATAAACCTCTCCATTCTGCACGTGTAACGATATGAGCTGCAAGAAATATCCAACAGGTCAGAACCATACGACCACTCGCTTTGCTGGATGAACACTCCACGGAACGCACTATTTCCCATAGAAAATATTTTCCGTCTATATCATCTGACCTATCCCCCCCACCTTATGCCTGCGTAGGGGACCCCACCGAGCACAATAGTTGTGAAATGATTGGGGCGTTCTTTCACAAACTACAGCAAACATGTTTGGAAATTTACATGAACGTGGTGAATGCTGTATTAAAAACAATGGAAAGCATTTTGAACATATTTACTACAGAGAACGTTATCAATGACGTCATCAGGGAACATGGCAATTAGTTGTATACCAAGGTCTACTTTGTGCACTTTCAGTAGGCCTACTGTCTGTTTTGGCGCAACTGTACTTTCACCACTTACCATAGCTATTATCCTTTATACAACAACTTGTGAAAGATTGCCCAGGATGGCTCAGTGCGGAATCAGTGACACGTAAGGCCACATTCAATTCCCGTCTCTAGATTGCCAATTTTCAAATAATTTAAGGAGTATAACTTTGTTTTGATTTTTAAACACATGTGATGATAGAAGAAAAGTGCTAAATTAAATTATGTATATAAATTAATGTTTCATTTAATTGTTGTGAATATTATAAGCTTATTCTAAATTTAATTTACAAGTAGTTTCTTACTATTGGTAATAAGTAACAAAATGGTACAGTATTTTTTAAGCCATGTGTCATTTTAAACATCAAAAATAAAGAAAAATACATAAAGCTAAACGTTCTGTTTGCTGGTGTTCGAATATTCTGTAAATGCAGGTAAACTGTTTGTATCTGAGTTGTGGTATATTGTGTTAAGAGTTGCAGTATATTGTGTGTCACGTATAGTCTACCTGACGTAAATAAATTCGACGTAATATTTGAGTAAAGATAAAGACGCGTTGTACATAGACACTATTTAATTTGTCTTTTAAAGAGGAGCCACAAAAATGCCGACAATTAACAAAACAAAGAAGACAATGAACATACGATTTTAAAAACATAGACAAAACATGATTAGAGGCATAGAGATAAAACAAACTATGTTTTGAAACAATAACTAACAATTCAATCTATTGAAACAAAATGACATTCTCTCACCTTGAGTTTCTAACTCAAAACAACACATATTAAGGAATTTTCACAGACAATATCACTTTAACGTAGCTCAGAGTATATGAGTCATCGTTCTTTTAACACCTAAACACAAAACGTAATACTTTTATTATGTTAAATATATTGCTGGAGTAGTGATTTTTCTACCCTTTCTGGTCCGTTTGTTCAGAAAAGTATCTTTTGAGGGTTTTTGATTTCCCTCTTCCAAGTATTCTCAAAAGCAAGGATTTTACTATACTATATAAGGCGCTCCCACCAACTACCCCACCATGGAGCAGCAGGAGGATTGAATTTTCAAACAATTCGTTGTGCTGAGCTGAAAGCATTAATTTTCTCCCAGTCCATTTGTGAAAAAGCATTAGCTGTACCCAAAAGATTAGTCCCGTTATCACTGTATATGTCAGACGGTCTTCCACGTCTAGTCACGGATCTCCTCGGGGCCTGTATGAAGGCATCCTAAGACAATGCAGATACTAGTTCCATTTGGACAGCACGATACACTGCACACGTAAAAAAAGAATGTCCAGGTTTTTCTTCCATTTCGTTGGTAAAGTGGAACCACCATATCCACTCCTGTGACTTCAAACACTACGGTGACACGTACTCTGTCTTTAGGTAATGGTGGCACAGACCGATAAAAATGTGTGCCTGCAAATCGTTTGCACATAGTGCATTTCTTTCATAAAAACAGAGTGAACGATTCTCCTACCCTTTACAATCCAGAACCTTTCTCTAAGCAAGCTCAAAAGACCCTACATTCCCATATGGTTTGCCCTGACATGAGTCTCATGAATCAATCTGGTAACCACTGGATGATCAGAAGGTGATAAGGCTGTATATCTGAAATAG
Source organism: Timema douglasi (assembly GCA_901482245.1). Lineage (NCBI taxonomy): Eukaryota > Metazoa > Arthropoda > Insecta > Phasmatodea > Timematidae > Timema > Timema douglasi. The sequence continues at coordinate 19,270 of CABEEJ010007564.1, read as the reverse complement.
GACACATCCCGTTTCAATATTCGTGTTTTCAGACGTAGAACATCTTTGGTCTCAACAAATAAATTCAGGGAATTGACAGGTTAATAATTAGAGTCTTGGAAGGATTCTTTCTGAATAAATCTAACGACGACTTCGGCCTCATCCCCTTCCTTTTCTTCGATTGCTTTCTGCAATTACAAATGAATCTGAGCACCCATTACACATACGGAGAATTTTGTGGTACTGGCAGAAGAATCAGTAAGACCACTCACCGTTGGTGTACACATTTAGTAGAGTCATAACCGTTCCTTTCCTTTATTCCTGGTAGACAACTTCTTCCTAAACAGAAACAATTTTCATAGACTATTGATCTGGAGGTAGTTTTAGCCATTCAGGTCCCTCCCACCATCTCACCTGCATCAATTTCTTAGCAGAGCATCCTCGACTGTCTATATCTGCTGGGTTAAGTGGACCTGGAACGTGGCGCAAGTCTTATTTTGCTTTCAATCGTTTAATTTCTTGAGCCCTATCACGTACAAAAGTAGCCCACGGTTCCTCTCTTTGTTTCCACGCTAAAACCGTACTTGAATCACTCCAAAAACAGAAGTCCGACACATTCGATCGGCAGGTTTTGGATCAATGTTACAGGATCTGTGAAACCAACTGGGTCATACAATTTATGAGTAACAGACAAAAATTTTCTCTTGGTCACGCTCTGAAAATCAATTTGTTGAATAAAGGCTGAATTATGGCCTACATATTAGTTCCACGCCTCCGATGCAGACCTAAAACAGGTGAAACTTCACTATTGTCAACTTCAGAGCTAGAATATTTCCATCCTCTCAGCTCAAATTTTACTTCAAACAACAAAGCAGTTGATTCTGTCATAAAATGAGGTATCTCTATCACTTCATCTATACTCGAGACACAATTGTCTACATAGAAACCCTTCTGCAATTTTTTAATAATTTTCTGGGAATACATGCTAGTCCCAAAACCGTTCTTTTCACAATCTCTCAAGATTGAATCCAGATGGTGTTTAATGACAACTCCTAACAGAAAAGGACTGGGTGAAACGCCGAAAACCACACGTGCATGTCTTAGGACTAATTTTCCCCCATTCGGTGTTTTCCACAAGAACTGTACACAATCTCGCTCTCGTTCACAAAGTATAGTCTGCAAGAAAGCTTTCTTTATACCAGAAATAAAACCAATAGCTCACACTCTGAAGCGAAGCAGGAGAGACGGAATACGTTTAGTCAAGTTCGGCCCTTCCTCGAAGCAATCATTCAGTGAAGGACAGGAATTGATCTTTGGTGAGGCATCAAACACGGGACGAATCTTCGTGGTACCTTGATCCTTGATCACTGGTCGGTGGGGAAGATAATGTCCCTCATTACACTTAGCATTAACCACTTCTTATATGATTCCCTCTTTCTTCCACTCTTCAAACATTTCTGTGTAGGCTCTTTCTACTTCAATAGATTTCAGTTTCTGGAACGTCATTACCCGACACTTCTGAGCTATTGTGAAATTTGACTGGAAAGGGGGTGTCCATCCACCCATTGAAGTTCAACCATGTAACGACCATCCACATCCCATTTGACAGTTTGTTTAAAATGTTCTTATGTTGCTAATCCTCTTTCAGTCTTTGTCCTTCGCTTCTCTGGGTCCTCGAATTTCAGATCATCAAGATCCCAGAATGTGTAAATAGACATATCCTTAGCAAACAAAGAATATACGATCATGGTATGATAAAGTGATTGCTTACACGGAACCCTGCCAAGTAGCGTCCATTCTAAATAGGTGCTCACTAATACCAAACCACATCTAAGAACAACGCTTTCCCCTGTGAGTATTTTTCCCGCAAAATCGGCCCCTATCAAATTTTCTACCAGTCCGACCTCATCATTTATTTCTATACCTAACATTGTACTTCTCTCTGAAACTAATATTTTCTTGCGGAAAGTACAGAACAACATATTTTGTCATAATCAAGAACTTCAAAGTTGAATACATAACTGTTCTTGATGTTTACCAACTGGATTTGAAAAGACAGTGTGAAACATCACCTGACTGGTTTCCTCCAAACAAAGCATGTTGAATACATTCTCCACCTATTGATGTGTATCCCATTTGTCCTACCACTCCCGTCAACATGTATGATCTCTGGTATCCCGTGTCTATCAGAGCTCGAACAGTTCGATTACCCCTTTCCCCCTACATCCGTACAGTAAGAGTTTGAAGAAGTACTTCAGAGCAATAATTATTTGCTAATTTATTCTCTACAGAAACCCTTGTACTTTCAGATAAGTCTTTCTTCAAATTGTCCTTATACCCAGACTTAAGAACACTAGTTGCTTTTTTTATTTGTGCTCATTTGTTTTTTGTGGCTGGGTAGGATTGGGACGAATGCGGGATTTTATTTTATGCAGTTCACGGCGTTGAGCGTTCCTCCCTCGTCGTCGGAGGGAACACGGAGCACGAAGCCCTCCTGACTGCAGTGTAGCGAAGAGTGTGATAAATGGCTCCCCTGCCTTGAGACCCCTTTCACTTCCTCTAATTACCTCTCCTTAGAGGTATGTATCAAACCCCCTGCCCCCACCCCCTTTTGTGGTAATGGTTTTCCATGATGACAGGCGCTAGTTTGGCGGGTCGAAAAGACAAGACAGGACAAGAACAGACCGTGACCTTGAATGATGTCGCAATGGGCTTTCCCTTATGACTGGAGCCAGTTTGTTGGCTCCAAAAGACAGGAATAAATCGTGACCTTGAAACCATGAGCTAGGTCATTGACTCTGGCAACCTTCCTCTCGGCAATGGGTTTTTCTGGTGTTGCAACGCCTCACCAACCCTAAATGTGGTAATGGGTTTTCCCTGATGACAGGCACCTGTTTGGTGGGTCGACAAGACAAATCGGGACACGACCTTGAATGATTTTGCAATGGGTTTTCCCTGATGACTTGCGCCAGTTTGGTGGATCGACAATACAGGAATAGATCGTGACCTTTAAACCGCAAGTTAGTACAAGAGGTAATTGACCCTGTTCATGTTTGGTACTAGTTTGACGGCTTGACTAGTCGAGATTCATATTTACGTTTAAGGGGGACAGAAAGGTTTTGCATGAATAAAACACGATATTACAAAACATATATTTATTAAACATTAAAGGTTTTACAGGCATATATTTAAGGTTTCACAGACATCATACACAATATTTATTATACACTTTTACAGGAATGCCGAATATATTCGCTCATACGCTTTTCTACAGTGTCTTTAAGATGCGTTAGTAAAATGGTTTTTATTTCACAAACCAGCATGTAATTGTTCAAACCGACGACTTGACGTGTATAGTAGTTAGCACTGATATGGTCCAGGTTTCTGATGTGCGTTTTCCCCGTAGGCTGTTCGAGATCGACGACATCCGCTGATTCTTTTAGCGTCTCGCATACATCCACGACGAGTGTGTCGATCAAATCGTTGCAATAGCGTGTGACGGGTGTCGACAACATATCCCGTCAGTCAACGGTAACTTCTATAAGGTCCCACACATCACAAAGACGCACCCAGCTAAGTGCTAGATAGGTGAATTGTTTGAGTCCAGCGTCTTGTTTCACACTGATTACGACCATAAGGTCACCGCACATGCGTCTCAGAGAGATTTCATGATTAGTCAGACTAATATTCTAAGGAGGTTGCGTGTTGCTGAAAAACTTTGATATGACTGACCTGTAGCTGCCCAGTTCTTGCCACTCTGTACGGTTAAACAGCGCAGTTATTTTCGCATTTTTCTAGCTGAACATAGGGCGTAAAGTTGTTCTTGACACTCATGCCAACGATGACTCGCTTGGCGTCGAATTCGTCTAGCGGAAACAAAGTGTTGAAAATACTGGTGATGGCGAGTGGCTTCACCGGTTTTGCTTGGCGGGCGCAAATGTCCTTACATTTCATGATGTTTGATCGCTTCAACGACTGTTGTGGTTATGGAAGGCACGCCGTCGGGACGCCCCTTTTATAGGTGCACACTGATTGGACGCAGCCTCTTGAGGGGTGGCAGGACTCTACAGTCTTGAAAAATGTGTTGTAATATCTCACCACTTGATCATCGTTGCTTGTATGATTGGCTAGGAAAGTTTTTATCGCAATGTTCTGGACGCGATAGAGAAGGTACATGAGACAGTAATGGCCGCAAACGTCTGAGGCGATGCTTTGAAGTTGTAGCATGCTATAAGACGTGCGGGAAGTGTTTTTGCGTATAAATGCCAGATGTGACTTTATATGGGGTGGAAAAACATAACTATCAAAATATTCTCCCACGCCGTTTTTGTCGATAAAGATGGCGACCTAATGCGCCCTAAGCTTGGTGTGTGGATCAGTGTTGATGACTATAGCAGCAAGTTTCGCTATTCTTAGGGTAGTTGATCAGCAGGGAAAACCCCCGACCGTACAGAACGGAACCACGAGTTTGTTTTCTGCACACGTCTTGTGGTGAGCGTGTCCATCTTAAATCCTCCAATCTCGAGGTCCCCAAATGATGGAGGCTGAACAGAAATTCTGTATAGAACTATGTGCCATGAACATGGTGCGGCCCTATTTAATTGTTTTCAAAGACGAACAACCTGTTTCGTACAGATACACGACGGGTGCAGGCGTGTATTTGACTAGACACTTTTTCTTTTCTGCTCCCTTGACGTAGACTGTTTCTCTACGCGCTGTGGCATGAGAGATGAGGGATTCGAGCAGCTTTAATCCACATCACCGCTATGCTAGGGAATACCGTGCAGTTCGTTGACGATATAGTCGGTTTGCTTTTTAGCTGCAGCTGAAAGTTCCTCGATAGCGTATGGGGGTTTTAACACCTAATATTGAAGTAATAAACCGCATACAGATAAAACACTCAGTTCCCTGGAGATAAACTGTTTTTTATCGTCGATGAAGCTCTGTAAATCCACAATGACGTCTATGATTTAAATGACGAGTGTAAGGGCGGGAAGCCGTTTATATTAACTCCCATAATTGGTCACGACATTTCTTCCTTTTCGATGGTGATGATGTTGGCAAATTACCCGTACACGATACAGTTGACGGTTTCGGTGAGAGCTCTGGTGAAACTTACTTCGATGCTCAGAGAGCCATGCATGCCTCGTCAAATTCCAATGCGATGTCATGTAGGCGGACAGATTAGGTGTGAGATCGAAAGCCACGAGATAATATCTCTTAGGGAAGGCTTCCCGGGGGACGTCACTACCTTAGTTCATGAAATGAATACCCGTTATAGAAAATAGTGTGTGGTAGGACATGACTTAGTTGAATTTGAAAAATTGGGCTTTGGCGGTTTCGAAAGCACTTGTTTCCCGTCCATGTACAGTGAGAAATGGTTCATACCGTAGGTTTGGAAGTTAAACGGGTTCTTGGTGGCGTCTCCGTTGAACACCGCGTTTGATACAAATCCCACGATGTATCGTTTGGGTAACTGTCCGGTGGATACGTTGTCCAGTGATTTTCTTTGCACACCCGTAGGAATAGTGAGTGTTCCATGCTGCCCTGAGATAGAGCATAGTCTGCGAAAGAACGATATAGAACTCGCCTTGTCCGGTAACGATAAATTCTATGGATGAATCAACGGTGAGGGAAAAGACAGGTTTCTACTGGAGCCATTGTCCACTCTCAATAATGGTTTGCGTGGGTGGTATGGAAAAGAGATCAAGTTACTGCTGGCACACTCACAGGACTGAGGGTATGGAAACCACATTTCAACTGAAAATATTTACCGCTACTTTCTTGATATTTTTACGTCGGGCAGCGACAGAAGGCTGACGTTGATGCTACTTACGATGGCCTTTATAGCCTGAGCCAGTAATCAGTGTGTGGATGTGTGTAAAACTGGTGGTAGGGCGCTGACGTAACTGGCAGGAATCCAAGAATTAAACTTGGTGGGGTAACCTTTCCACTGCACGTACACTTTCTTTCTGGTGCCTTTATCCTTGACACGTAGTATTTTATCATTTTTAAAAGTTTCGGGAAGACGTACGTGATGCAATTAGGGTTCGAAAACGTTCCCTCCACCTCCTCGCCATCAAGATCAGTCAGCCCGTAGAGGACAGGTTATCGCAACATGACACTGCTGACTTTTAAAATCTCTTCGCTCCAATTACTTTAGTAAGCCTTTTGAAACAGCATTTTGGATTTTTTTTTAATACGCTCAGTGTCAACAACTTTCATTTTTGGCTTACTATTCGATTTTGGACGCCGTTTGTCGTACAGATTATCTCTGACTTGAAGCACATTGGTTTCTGAAAAGTGGATGGTGCCATCTTGTCAATGGAATGTTTTACAACGTTGTAATCGTTAACGAGATCTTGAAGGACGTCCACATACCGATACGTGTTATTTTTGGTAAAGTAGCACCACATGCGCCCTTTCAGAGTTCTAGTGAATCGTTCCACGATGCTTGACTTCACGTCAGGATTATGAGTGGTGTAGTAATGCACGCTTTCTTGCTTGAGAAATTTCCAGAATAGACGTGCCGTGAGCTCTATCCTCTTGTCCGTCTGTAAACTTAGAGGTTTACGCCCGCTTTGTTTGAAAATGTCCCGAAAGGCGTCTCACACGACGCTCCCCGTCTTGGATGGAAGCGTCCTCGCCCAGTCCATCTTGCTAAACACGTCGATGACAGTGAGCAAGTACACTGCACCGTCGTTGTATTTTCCGAGACTTCGCATACCGTTGAGATTGGTTTGTCAGAGATCGTCAATGTTTGACACAGCGTACTTGTTGCGTGGAAACTTTTTTTATCGCCAGTTTGTGTAGTATATAAGCGTCCTGCACACGAAGCCATTCTCGTACTTTGTTGGGATCTTTCTTGGGCGCTTTTATGAGCGACGCCACCCCTGCAAACCTTGGAGGATGAGAATGTCGTAGTAGATGTCGGCTAAAAGGACCATTAAGCTCGGAATGAAAGCCACCTGTTTTCATCCACTCTATTCAATTTATTATTCTTATGGCGTTGCGACGTTGTAAGTGGTTGGGGTACGGGCGTCGGATCTCTAATGGGTGCCAAACGTTTTGGATTTACAATAAATTCTTTTGGAACGTTTATTTTTAGGGGCACCGTGAGAAACTCCCGCCACCCAGATGGTTCGCTGTGTCTTCTTCTTCTTCTTCTTCTTATTATTATTAGCACTGCGTCTTACTACCCGTTCGGGTTATACGCACTTACGCTAATGTGTAATGGTAGGTTGATTGTGAGATGAAAATGGAGGACCTACAGTTTAACGTGGAATCCGAACCACGGTGGAGGCCTGGCATTCCTCACATTCACAAGATGTCTTGTCAGAGCTGAAGGAAGGGTTTGGTAATCAGATAAATCTTGGCCGGGACCGAGGATTGAACCCCGGCCGCCAGCATAGAAGTCTGACACATTACCCCTAGACCACCAGGTCACCGCTGTGTCTTCTTGCTTTGACCCGATCGTTGACTAAATACAGAATATTGGATCCACGTAGAGGCGGGTCGTGAAAACTCACTTCCCCGTTTTCGTCCCAAGAGATGCCGCCTCGGGAAATAATATGTTCTAGTAAAAGCTCAGCTTTTTTACGGGCCTGTACTGGTACAGTAATGAGTACAGCAGGGATGGGAAGTACCGAGTCTTCAGGAGTGGTATTAGTGGTGATATTTTCAGGTTTGTTGGTTAAAGTGGAGATAGCGCTGTAGCACTTGTTGGTATAAAGTCCATTTAGATTTGTCGTCAAGTTTTGAAGCAAGGATTATTTCCATTTCCTTGTCCAGCTCGGAGACCACTAGATTTGTGGCCGACGCCACTTGTTGGTGGTGTTGCTCGTAACGATGTAATGTTTCCGGGGACACCAATATCATCTTTTCCATGTGTTCCATTATCTACTTGTTGAATAAGGAACCGAGTACTCTGCTGATTAAAGGGGCTAAAAGTAAGGGCAGGAACGCTCCTCCTTTCTGAACGAGTAGTTGACTCTTCTTCTTCCAGCACTCACCTCGTTTGACCATCTTGCGCAAAACCTGCTTGTGATTACGTAGCATGGTCTTCTGCGAATTTTTCAATGGCACCCGAACTTTTAAAGGGTTCTAGGCACACTTGCAAACAGAGTCAATCAGTTTCTTGTCGGCCGTTTTCAGCAAGGCAACACGTTGCTGCGGGTTCATGCGATGCATCGCACGCAGCAGAGGGGCCTGCTTCAGCACTTTGGGACTCATGGTTAGGAAATGATTTATAATCGCGAAGTGTCAGTGTTTTTATAGTTTTTGCGTGGTAGGTACATACAGCACCCGACATTTGTGTGGGTTCTATATCTGAACCATTCGGGTGTACCTTGTTTGAAATATAACAATATATACCCGTGGAGAGTACTTGTACCATCAACGTAAGCCTCTTGTAAAACACGGGGGTTTTCAGGACAGACTTGACGTGCAAAGTGTAGAATCTGAGCTTTATCCTTGGGATTTAAAAAAAAACACGATATAATGTGCGTTTAAGGAAATGTCTCTTTGGACCTTGCCCTGGTGGAATATATTTTGTGTAAGGTATGTACATGACGTTAATATTTTGATGGTGGCTTCCTTTGGTGAAAAGATCGAAGACCACTTCATTAGCTTCACGCATCAGGACATCTAGGATAATCAGCTGTGGAGAGGCATTAAAGGTGTCATCCATTTCCAGCAATCCCTTACAGAATATTATGTGAAGACTTGCCCCGTCTTGTTCGAATTTCGGTTGCCATAAAGCATAATATCATGTGATGTTATCAGATTTAACGTCACACATTGTGTCCAAGTGACGGATAAAGTCGGCTAAGAAATGTGACTTTCCACAGCCGGACGGGCTGCTTATGACGGCCGAAAATGGATGTTTCAACTTGTCCATAATGTTTGAGACTGAGCTTATAAGTTATATGAACTTCTATGTTGATGTTAAATCACAAACATAACAGTTTTTATAATATTTATTCACACAAAAATAGCTCACACCGTGAAAAGTATACTTTGAATATTTATTTACAGATATATCTCACACCGTGTGAAGTATACTTGGAATATTTATTTTCACAGATCAAAAGTTTTAGAATATATCTCACGCCATGAAAAGTATACTTGGAATATTTATTTACACAAATCAAAGTCTTAAAAATATGGCTCACGCCATGAAAATAATAAATGTAATATTTATTTACAGAAATAAAAGTTTTACAAATATATCTCGCACCATGAGAAGTATACTTTGAATATTTATTTACACAAATCAAAGTTTATACAAATATATCTTACATCATGAAAAGTATACTTGGAATACTAATTTACACACAAATAAAAGTTTATACAAATATATCTCACACCATCAAAAGAATACATGGAATATTTATTTACACACAAATAAAAGTTTATACAAATATATCGCACACCATGAAAAGTATACTTGGAATATTTATTTACAAAAATGAAAATTATAGAATATATTTTATATCTTGAAGTAAATTATACATGTTTAGGTGTAGAGGAAAATATTATCAATTTCTTGAGCTCGTTGTGTCTTCGGTATTAATTTACAATGTCCAGTTAGAGAGTATTTGAATACATATACATAGTCAGATGGTTTCAATTTCAAATATATACAACGAAAAAAATTCACTAGAATTAAAATATATAAAACAACTAATTCTATTTGACTATAAATAATCAGGTAGGTGAAGGATTGTACTGGTGGTAAAAAAAAAAATTAAAAATGTATCCCGGGTGCATAAAACAATAGAATAAAAAAATGCGTGTTTTCATGCAGAAAAAAAATCTCAAATCTTTGAAAAATGGTATGTCAGTGGAACTGTCTAGAATGAAAGAAAAAAAGTGATTATTCAGCTCGTCTAAATGATCACCTTTTAATTGGGGTGTGCGCGTTGACAAGGACTCAGATACCCAAACGGCAACGTATTATAATCATAGGTTATCCGCCGTTTGGTGTACACGGGCCAATAGACTTTAGTCTGCAAAACGGTACATACAGTCGCAAAATATTTTCTTACAATTTTGTGCGGTATCTGTATGTATCTTTCCGCGGCCTGTTTGTTGACCATCGCTTTCAAAACGTCAAAATTAACGTCGTTCCTGTTGCCATAGTTAATGGTGAACCCGCGAACCTTGCACACAATTTTTGTTTTAGCAGGATCACCACCAACACAAACTTGGTACGCGTAATTCTTGGGACCGCCAGATACAAAGGCACTAATGTAGCTTCCCGGACCGTAATATTAGAGTTCATCAGTGAGCTCACCTAAAATGTTTCCGGTCGTAGGACTCCAATCACCGGGGCATTCCGTGAATAAAACGCTATCTGTATCGTGATACAAAACGCTGTCCCCCAATTTTTCAAGGATGTTGTGCAACCTAACTATAGCAGTCGTGTAGTATGCCACAGCCACACTCGTGTTAGGTTAGGGCACAACGCGTCACGTGCATCCTTATAATTGAGGAACATAACCTTATCATTTACATAAATGACGCTGTCCAGGGTGATGTACGGATCCGTCAGGTAATTGTGGATGCCTTGATAGTCGTTAACAACAGCTATGTTTCCTAATAATTTTGAATGTAAGCTAACTTCTCATCCTGTGAGACACCACTCTGGCCATCCACTGGATTTTTGTTTAATTTTCAAAAAAGTATCAATGTACCCGGGAAACAATCCGCTCGGACGTGTCTTATGATCGTAAACAGATAAATTGTACTCCCACACTTTGTGTATTGCTTCAACGTTGAAGCCTTTCTCAACAGCTTTCTGGATCTTATCAATCACCCAGACACCTGTCATACAGCGATCATTTTTGTTGTGTGCAGACACGCACATTGGTTTTTCTCCTCCCCGTATTTATGGCACAAGGTGAACATTGACTTGTCATCATCCCTGTAGGCAGTGCGGGCATGAATATATCCCGCGGAGACGTCACTGTAACTTTGGCTATGCCTTCTACTTGATCTATAGATGGTGAATTTGGTTCCAAATTAGTTTTGGGGTGGTCGATGGAATATTTGTTGTACTTGCTATCGTAAGGATACAATGAACACACAACCAAGTACTTGATCTTCTCTTCACAAGAAAGGTCTGCTTCATGAAACAGTTGGATACAATTTATACACCCGCCGAAGAATGTGTCCCTGGGACTGAGGGGATCCTTGATGTACACCTCATGCTGGAGTACAAATTGTTTCAAGTCCTTATATGTGCGTTTCATCGCATTAAACATACACTCCCACATCTTTACGACCGTGTAGCTAGCATTCTTAAGCTTTTCCACGAAAGCCATGGTTGCTTCATAGCGCGTCTCCATGGTCTCGTGGCGGCTCTTTTTGATAAGGGTGGTCCTGTCAGGATAACCCGTGCCAATAACAGTTCCAGAACTGGAAGACGGTGGTGGTATCTCCAGATTTAACCACACCATCTACACGTCACCCTAACACATATTCCTCACTGCCGTTACCCGCATGATGAAGGATAGACATACTGCGTCAGTGGACCTCACAGCAGAGCCATTGTACATTGGCGTGCAACTGTTGGTCTGCACACCGGTAGCCACCGTTAGGGATGATTCTGACGTTATTCTCCTTAAGATGACTTCGGTGGTAAACCATTATGGCCGCTCCTGTGATCGTACATGCCTCTTTGAAAGGATCCACCTTTACTTTTCCATAAGCATTTGTCTAAATTTCAGGCAGGCTTTCCGTAGGCTCTCTACATCTTTCACGCAATACAGATCCAACTCGCGGTTAAAATCAAAGACAAAATTTTCTTTGACCAACGCGTCATACCACTTCTCAAAGTGCTCCTTCTCCTCAACCGACATCTCACCAATACCGTAGTCTTCCTTTGGCGGTAAGGGACCCTTATACTCCGCGTTTTATTTTTTATTGAAAATTGTGGGAAATGTTCCTTGGCCAAAGACTCGGCCAAGCTGAATGTTTTGGGCATTTTGGACAATTACATCGGGAGAAAGTTCAGCGAGTCAATAAAGTGGAGTGAGCGTAACTTATGGACATGATTTTCCCAACGTTCATTATGAGCTCAGGAGTCCCATTTTTTACCTCCATCATATATTTTAAAATGAAATTACCATCATAGTGTTTCGCATCATCGCCTAGGAGGATGATATCTTTAAATTTTGTTGCTTTAATTTGCTCTATAAATCCGAAAAACTGGGCCATTGTGGTATCACCCTTGATTATGCGAATCCTATCGTCCCTATATTTGGTGCAATGATTGTCATTTACATCGATATGAAGACAGGCCTTGCAACAGGTCTGTACGACACAGAGGCTAGGTCCGTTCAAGTACGTGTTGACCGCATCTTGAAGACGATTTTCTTGTCGGAATTCAAAATCATAGGATACAAACATTAAACTGCTCTTTTCCAGTGATGGCTTGGATGGGGCTCGCTTCATATATATGAAAATGACCAAAATGATTATATGTATCGCATACTCTACAAAAAGTCTCATAGCACCTGTGTGAATAATTTGATCTTTCCAAACTGAAAAATTGCCACAGACCTCACAAACCTTTTTGACATCACAGATCGACATGTGACCTCTGCAAACACCGGGACGTTTATGGTAATAAAAACATATCTGGTTTGTGAACCAACGCCCGCAGTCTTTACAGGCCACAGCTTGACCTCAACTGCAGACCGCTTTAGCGTAGCACTTTTTTCACGCGGATTCACATTTGTGTACATTATTTGTGTTGAATGACACAAGACAATCGCGGGAAAAGTACGAGCACTTAAATGCGGCTGTTAAGAATGTCATGGCATCAAAATGGTTTTGCTTATTGTCGTGAAAATACAAACAAGGTAGCCCTTAAAGGAATGTTCGGGAGGAGTAGGCCCATCATATAGGACCTGCCTCCACAGATGTTCCCTGAACACTGTGATTTTGTATTCGGAGAGGTATGTTTGAAATGGTTTCAATTCAGTAATTCCACCACCTTTCAATAAATTCGCACGGGCATCACGGCATAGTTCATCTGCTTAGAGTTTTTTTTAAATATTGCGGTAACCTTTATGTTCTTATAGGTGTTCACGTCTATTCATCCTGCCTCTCTTTTAACGTCACATAGAGCTTTGGCGACAATAAACCCGCGGGCAAGGCAATGTGTGTCGCCATTTTGAATCGTAATGATTACTTCGTTATTTAGGCTATATGTGGTAGCGGGAGGGAGTTTATCACATTTATGATTACCCCCCCCCCATACCCCCGCGTGGCTCTTTAAAGTGGCTGAGTTTAACGTACAGTGATGCCGTACTCAAGAACAAGCTATTACTTTGCAACACGCGACTTACGTTATCGAGCATGGCTCGAGCGTCTAATTGATCCGCCCTCCTAAAAGAGACGAATACATGATTCAACTTCGAGTCCGTGCTGTTCAAAAGTAAGCCGACATGTTCATCGGCGCGGACACCATGGTCCTGCAGCCGATTGAGCCAATTAGTAATTTGTTTTTCAAGCCAGCTTAATGCGCGCCGATCGTTTGCTGGAGCACCAAGATGTGCGGTAACTTCTCTACCAGTATAAAATAAACGCTTCAATTGTTTTATTCTCTCCCCGATGATTCGAAGAGAGACGCCTTGAGACGAAGCTCCACAAAACTGGTTTACCGGGCCACTAAATCCCGATTGTGGCGCTGAATATGGTTCCGCTGTTGCTGCTGCCACGGGTTGTAGGAGGACCGCGGATCCCGTCTGCCTCACTGCAGCTTGGGCTCGAACACCGTCTTACTGGTTCAGAGACGGTGCTCCTGCGGTGGGGTGAAGGGGGCTCACTTCCACTGGCGCCTGGGCACTGTCTCCTGGAGGTATGGAGAAGGCATTTTCAGCATCCAATTGAACTATAACACACAAGCACCTGTCAAACTAACTTCAAAGTAAACCCTTGAAATGCAATTATTCCAATCACATTTTGCAAACTTACGCGTTTTTTTTAACGATACCGCTATATATAACTTTTGATATTAATTTTTCCTAAACATAATTGCTTCATCTACAAAATACAGTCCAGGGCAGTTAATTTATCACTATGAAAGGTTAAACCTACATCTTAAACCATGCAGAAAATCGATCCTAGGACCCTTCTCAAAGTGTGTGTAATAAATACACTTGAACCCTAGTACAGCCACAAATACTGTCCAGGGCAACTAATTTATCACTATGAAAGGTTAAACCTACATTTTCATCCATGCCGAGAATCTAACCCGGGACCCTTCGCAAAATTTGTTTAATAAATAAACTTGAACCCTAGAACAACTACAAAATACAGTCCAGGGCAGTTAATTTATCACTATGAAAGGGTTAAATCTGCATTTTTATATATGCAGGGAATCGAACAAGGACCCTTGGCGCGTCAAACAAACAAACAAATTATCAAACGCAAATATATAGGTTTTTGTCTATCTCAATTTAATGTTCGGCTAAATCAACAATATAATTTCTCGTGTTAATTATTATGCCTGTATGTATTTGAATACATTTAAGAAATATCTGTAAACTTAAAACACATTATTCTCCCCTTTAACACCTTATACATGGTCGATTCTGGCTTTCAACGCTATCTGTTGACCCAATAAGCTAACACAACCACACACTAGTCATACAAGAAATTTAGCTTTAAATAAGGTATTGTGGGGAAAACATGCCTTTACACAAATCGATAAAAATAGATATTGATGTTAGAAAGTGGTCAGAATTAAGTTTACTCTTGGTGGAAATAATTTTGTTTTAGAATTAAATAAAAATCAATTTAATTTATATCTGTTACTATTTTCCAGTCTAAAGTCCGAGTCACTTTTTTATTCATAAAATGCTAAGACTAGAACATCCACAAACCCGGTCCGCTGTCTGATAATTTATCAAGTCAACATTTTTAACTGTGTAAGGAAATGAACCCGGGACCAATAATTTACCATACAGATAATGTTTTCTAATCTAAAGCTCGGGTCACTTTTTTTATTCATAAAATGCTAAGACTATAACCTCCACAAACTCTGTCCGCTGGATGATAATTTATCAAACCAACATTTTTGACCGTGTCAGGAAACGAACCCAGGACCAACAGTTTACTATACAGACACTCTATCGAATGAGTTAAGGTGGTGGCTGAATATTTGATACAGCACATTTCAAACGTAAATTTAATAAGTAGCTAAAGCGACAATTATAATTTTCTCTCTTTGAATGTTTGTAAGGACAAGAGCTAATATTCTCGAAACGGTCAGTTGTGTAAATGTTTTGGTATGCTGGATAAACAACGGTGAACTGGGGGAAGAGAGGACGTGGATAACTCTTGCGTAATAAGCTGTCTATTGCCAACCTAGTGGCTATAGTATAGTTACTTGAAGACGGAGCTAAAATATATAATGGCAAACTTATATATCAGCTGGTCTATCAAGTCCAATTCAGCCCAGACATCAGGGATAGCATTTCCATTGGTGTCGGTAGGGTCCCGGGGAACTGAAATCTGACGGTGGCGTGAGTATGATGGCAGTGCCGTGCATAGCACCGACCTCTTCTATGAGGTGCATCGATACAGGACCCATCGATTCGCAAATTTCAAGAGGTGGCGCCCGCACTCACCCTGTCAAATCCCGTGCGGGCGCTACTTGCTCCCTCAGACCGGTGTCCAGCTCGTATGGATCTTAATATTCTGAAATTAAATAAATACATATTAATTACGATCGTGGAAGAACAAACCCACTGACAATTCTATAAAAACCTATAGCAGGACGCTAATTACCCATGGACCAGTCACCATCCGCCAAGCAAATTCCGTCCTCGCTAAAAAGAGCTAAAGGGCCTGGGCTACCCGGCACTACCGACGCAGCAGGTGAAGTGGGTGCGTCTTCTTCTTGAAAGTCTGTCAAAGAAGCAAATACCGCTGTACACCAAAGACGCAATAAGCAAAATATTAACCATCAAAATATACAAAACGTTTAAAACACATCTGAATTTGACCAATTTTCCAGCGCGTCGAAACTCATTATGATGCTTACTAGCATCAATTATTAATTATAATGACAGAATTTAATAATGTTAAGGTATATTTATAGTCGCTACAATGAGGTGTGCCACATGTAAAGGTGGTGGCTTCTCATTGGTCGATATATTGTTTTCACATCGCTAATTTCCCGATCCCGAGCTATTTACAGTTATCTATCATTCGCACTAGCTCTCTCGCCGAGGATGGACGTCTTCCTCCGGTGCTCCGGCTAGAGGGATCCAACAGGGCAAATGAGGGTATACATCTCGACCTGTGACAGGAGGGGGTAAGGGGTTCGAGTCCCTCCAAGGTTGACAAACGCTAATTACTTTTATAAATACAAACTATATATAAGTGTGCCAAAAGTCCCGAGTTCAAATCCCGTATCCAGGTGTCGATGATGGAGTAATCATAAATAATAGCTTTTAACTTTTTCACATTTCAACCCATCGCAAATGATGCTACATCACTAATTTTATTATTCTGTCTCTCTTTAATTCGGGAAAAGATATTCAGATGGTGTTGGTGGGTTCAATTCCCCCTTCGTACTCACTTGTCCATGATGCACAATTATGGATACACATCTCACCCTATAACATAAGGAGGTAGGAGTTCAAGTCCTTTAGAGGGTAACAAACGCTAATTACTTAATATTTCAAACCCTGGCAAATGCTGTTACACATGTCACCTGGTTAAAATAAACTCTTATCTCATGCTTGCCTGAAGAGCGTAGTTTGAATCACTGTCGTGCGTGTGTACTGAGACCAATCCTTGGGTAGCAATATACTATCACAATGCATTTTATACTTGCATCGAGAGTCACATGGTCTAATGCGTCACGGCCGGTGACAGATGATCGATGTTTGTAGCAAATGCAGGTACACATTCTAAAAGACATTGGTTGTGCTAAAGATATCGAGGTTTTAATCCCGGTGTCCACGCCGTCTAAATGTCAGGCTCATGGTGGAGGGAAAATCGAATCATTGGTTCCAGAGTGGGCATTTAGAAAGCACATCTGAACCTGTGGCCTTCAGAAGAACACGACCAATGCGCCAAATGGCCTTGGGGGTCTGAGGGAAAACACATATAATCTGGCGACCTTCAGAAGGCCACGACCGATGTACCAAGCGGCCTTGGGGGTTCATGACTCTTCCGCAAGGTCATTGTCACCCATTTTCGAAATTTGTAGCAAGTTTGAGACATCTGACGACCCCCACTGAGAAGGGGTATGTCGAAGTTAGGGGAGAGGGGGAGGAATGAAGTGAAAGGCAGTCCAACAGCGGAGCCCTTGCAGGCTGGTCGCATTCAATGCTACGCTGCCGGCGGGGAAAGGTCGTGCTGAGTGTTCCCTCCCCTAGTCAGCGATGCCGACACGCCACGGGAGGAGCACCCGACGCCGTGGACTGCATAAAATAAAATAAACTCCCGTACAGGTCCCAATCCTACCCAGCCATAAAAAACAAATGAGCACAAATAAAATAGCAATGAGCATACATAAATAACCATTGAGCATGAATAAAAAAGCAATGAGCAAACATAAATTACCATTGAGCACAAATAAAAAAGCAATGAGCATACATAAAAAAACTAATAAAACAAGAAAATACAAGTACCAACTTGTTTGGAACAAGAACCAACATGTCTGGAACACTGAAACGGGGGTCAGGGTGAGGGGGCAGGAGGGATGGGGGAGCCAAGAGCCAATCACAGGCCAGGGATAAAAATATCAGTCTATCAGAGCAGTGGGGCGACAGGTCCTACCAACTACTATCTACTAATGCGGCTGCTGTAGATATTTTTGTTTCTCCATAGCTGGGGATATTCCTCCTCTTACCTTTTACAACTTCTTCTCCCCCACTGATATTAAAACCTTTTACCGCAAGACAGATTCGCTCTTCTTGTTCGACTTCCCTCCGGAGAAAGTCCATTAGGCTCTGCAACCGCCCCTAACCTTGACCTGAAGCACCACTACGTTGCCAAGCACGTAGTAAATCTTCAGTCAATCAAGATTCAACCATCGGGTATAACATTGCTGCATACTTATCAGAGGTGACTCCCAAAGTCTCGAGTGCTCTCAGCTGAGTTTCCAAACGGTCATACATAGTCAATAACAGCATCCTATCCGACAAACTCTGAAGAGTCAGTTTCAATAGTTCCCGCACATAAACTTCGACCAATAAATCATCGCGTCCGAAACAGGATCTTAAACTCTGTATAGCCTTAGGATAATTTTCTCGAGTTTGAGGGAAACTTTCGACCACTTCTCGAGCCCTTGAACCAGTTAAGGTGGCCTGAATCAAATACTGGAATTTGTCGGCTGCATCTAAAGCCTCATATTCATTAATTTTAGCGAATTGGTTCCAAAAACTCAACCATTCTGTTATGTCACCCTCATATTTCTAAAATTTGATCTTGGGGAGTTTGCACTTACTTTTTGAAAAATGTCTACCTTTATAATCGGTTTGAATACCGGCTGCGGATTCTACATCGGTATCGTGTAACACCTTAAATTTTCCAATATGAATACACATAGTTGCCCAATTAGCTTTGTATTCATCCGCACCAGCTATTTCGGCACTCAATTATTTTCCAATGCATCACTTTCAAGCGGGCTATTCAATATTTGCTCATCTAGGTTTGCAAGTTCAGTTGATTTTCCTTGCAACAGCTGGTGATTTGTTTCAATGGCCACTAAGTCCTTCTCACCATCAACTGAAAACCTATCTGTTGTAGTCTTCACAATCCTCGCGATAAAAGCTGTAATAGTGGCCTTTTCTTCTTAAACAACAGCAACTCTTTATCTCCACCTATACGTCCTGTCACGCTCGCCATATTGTCACGTGTCGTCTACCCCACGTAGATAAATTCGACGTAATAGTTAAGTAAAGATAAAGAAGTGGTGTACATAAACACTATTTAATTGTTCTTTTAAATCGGATCCACAAAGAATGCCGACAATTAACAAAACAAAGAAGACAAGGAACATGCAATTTTAAAAACATAGACAAAACATGACTAGAGGCATAGACAGATAACAAGCTGTGTTTTGAAATGATAACTATCAAGTCCATCTATTGAAACAATATGACATTGTGTGTGAAGGAGAACTAGCCAGTAGCTTGCACACAGGATGAGTGAGTAAATACACTATGATATACAGTTCGTTCACGGTAGGAGTTTACCTCTGAAAGGCCTTTTTCCCTACCATAAATCTATTATATAGTAGGATATTGGTAGGAAAAAA
>CABEEJ010007563.1:0-18792 GCA_901482245.1 Timema douglasi | reverse complement strand
GGGGGGGGGGGGGGGGGGGGGGAGGAGCGGGGATGGTCTACCGTTATTCTATTTTTTGATAACAAATATGACTCGAAATTACTATACTCTAGTATGATTCGACTATTTGTTGAGATTTGGGTTTATTTGTTTATACTACGTGTCCTGTGCCAGTCAATATGCTAAGAACGAGAGTAATTCATTTTTTGTTTGGTTTTTACAAGATACTAATACATAAAAATAAAAGCAGGGAAGAGTGTGATATCGTAATTTTCTGTTCATATTAATCAAAGTAATATGCATTTATTTATGTTTCCTCAAAATATTTTCCTTAAAACTACTATACAGAAATATAAATAGCTTGGGGGGGTAGTGGGATATTTGTGATCTAATTTAAAAGTGTTAAATACTTATTTATAATTACAACACGATACGGATTTTTACTACACTTTAGCTAGGTATCAAACCAAAATGTATTTATGGGTGGGTGGGGCTAATGCTCTAGATCTTGCCCATTCGACCTTATCTTACCTCTGCTCTCCTGGCTCATGTAGAAATGCATTTCTTAGGTGGGGACACCATTAAGGTGAATTACATTTTGTAATATAAAAAAATTCATACTGTAAATGGGAATAACAATAGGATAAAGAATTAACTAGACCTGAATTAAATGGTAAGAAGCCAGGTCATAGACCTATCTAAATAAAAAAAAACTGATGATATGATGATACATGAAAATAATGATGGTGGAAAGCATAGCGGATCTACAGTTTAACGTGAGTTCTGAACCACGGTGGAGACCTGGTAGTGCACACATTCACAAAGCGTGAAAGCACACACCTTGACGGAGGTGGAGAAATGGTTTGGTAATCAGATAAAGCTGTGCCGAGATCGGGCTTTGAACCCCGGACCCCCAAAACAGAAGTCTGACACCTAACCCCTAGAGTGCCAAGTGAATGCAGATCAGTAGTCTGAACACTCGATACCGACTCGTCCGACTTTGGTTGCAACTGGATCCTTGACATGGCTAAGGAAGTGATCTTGACCAAGCAGCTGTTTCTCAAACGGTTCCCAATCTAATGCAACTCGTGAGAGAAAGTGTTTGGAAAGTTTGTCTGATGTGAGTCATACCATAGTGACTGGGATGACCCTGAAAGAGTTCAACCCAGGCTGTCTATGGGAGGAGTTGCCACTAAACTGGGGGTGTATCTGGAGCTCTTTAATGGCCACAATCATTTTTGAAGGATTAGAGAGTTTTTTATTGTGTTATATTTCTATTCAGAATTTTTCTGATTTCCATTGCATCAACCGTTCGGGCTGTACGTATTTTAATTACTATAATGGGGTAGAGAAGAAGAAGGAAGAATTGAGAATAAATGTACCCATATCCGTGAGGAAGGAGCATGGGAAACCGTTTATGAGAATACTACTTAAATCCCCCCCCCCCGCCCCCGCTCAGAATTAAATCCCCGACCTCCACAACAACGGCAAACCAAACTAGATGAGCCTGATATTTAGTCCGCTTGGACAGCGATGTGAGATTCATAAATTAAATAGAAGCTATAACAACTAATGCATAAATATATGTTTTTATTCCATAAATTATGTACAATGTGTTTACCCTGAAAGGTATCAGTTTTACATTGTCAGAATATACTATGGCTTAACTTAAAATATAGAACCGTAGTGTAACCCATTAACTTTAAGGTAAGACTTATCCTTTAATGGTCAACCAAATGTTCACTAGAAAAACCTTTTCAGACTCAACACCTTAGCTCTAGTGCCTTTAACAAGCTATTTTGTCAAGTAACTAGTAGTTACTCTGGTGTGTAAATTATTCCTTCCATCCCATGATGCAAGAAGAGTAACAGAGCCTAGGTCCTCGTCAGAGATAGGAGTCTATTATATGTTTGGGAGAGAAACAGAGCCTAGGTCCTCGTCAGAGATAGGGGTCTATTATATGTTTGGGAGATAAACAGAGCCTAGGTCTTCGTCAGAGATAGGGGTCTATTATATGTTTGGGAGATAAACAGAGCCTAGGTATGTCCTCGTCAGAGATAGGGGTCTATTATATGTTTGGGAGATAAACAGAGTCCTAGGTCCTCGTCAGAGATAGGGGTCTATTATATGTTTGGGAGAGAAACAGAGCCTAGGTCCTCGTCAGAGATAGGGGTCTATTAAATGTTTGGGAAAGAAACAGAGCCTAGGTCCTCGTCAGAGATAGGGGTCTATTATACGTTTGGGAGAGAAACAGAGCCTAGGTATGTCCTCGTCAGAGGTAGGGGTTTATGTTTAAAGAGCCGCGCGTTTTATTGCTGAGGTTGTCACTTTGTCACTTGTGCAGGGTAGGACCTCTTTTCAGGAAGGTAGGAAGATTTCAAGAACTTGCTCAGAAAGACAGTTTTAACTAGTTTTATACATTTTTCTGTTGGGTCTGTCAGTGCCGCATATGAATGGAAACGGTGAGTAGAGAAATATCCGATAATAGGGGTCCAAGGAAAGAGCATAATTTGTTTTCATTTGGTGAACGATGTAGTTTAGAATTTTCTACCTTTCTAAGTATATATATATATATAAATCTATATATATAAATCAACAGATCTTCTTAAGGAAACCACAATATTAAGGGCAAAATATTTATCATACAACGATAAAATTATTCAAAAACTGTTAAAACTTGAGACCGATGTTGTTTACTTCTCATTATTAAGATGATGGATGATGTTCAATTCTGTAGTTTTATATTTCCAAGTTGTAGAAACCCATTTCGGTGGCCGCGTGGTCTGACGCGCTATTCTTGCAGTAGACCAGACTGTCGATTACGGGAAGAGCAAGGTTCGAATCTCGGAAGGGTGTACTGAGGATGGTTTTTCAATCATTGTTTTCCACGCTCATCTCAAGCAATAGTGGGTACACCTCCTCTAAATATAACCTTACTAGTCCCTAAAACCATCAGCGTAATTAGTACATTAGCGGGTAGTAATATGAAGTGCTTAAAAAATTTTGTAGTTGTAGCACAATTATTCTACTTATTTATGATATATTGGTAGTGTGTATTCTGGATTATTAGCAGATGTAGGCTAGTTGTGCAAAACTGTTTAATTGAGAGCATCCCCACTAATTAATCCTCCAACTCTGCCTCTGAATGTTTGTCACTTGTGCTTGGGTATTGGGACTAGCAATGCTCGACGATGAATGCGAAAACCTTATTCTTACTACCTAGTGCCTACGCGATATGTCTTAGCTTCGACTAATTAAAGAACATCAAATAATTAATATTAAGGAAACACCAGTACGGTATGGGAAAACCACGCCCAGTGCAACCACGTACAATTTGAGCTAGTCGGTATATTTACTGGCGTTGAGTCAATTTCATCTTGGTGGGAGGAGGTGGTAAGTAAACACGTTCAACTTTAGTTTCAAGGCATAGTCTGTGGTGGACGTGTGAAAATCAACTACATATGAGTGATCAATTTAAATCACGAGCTTTTAAATAGTTTATCCATTTTCGACTCAGAAGAGCTTTATGCTGCCAATAGTAGACTCTACCTTAAAATATGAGAGAAGAGTGACCTTGGGCACGGGATGACTCTTGGAGAGCTCAGTGGTTAGAGTTTAGAGCATTGACGTACTAAGACAAAGGTCCTGGGCTCAATTCCCGTGTACAGGTGTATTTATCAATTTAAGGAATGTGAAATTTAGATGCGGCTATAACCGTAACTAACAAATACAATAGCTTGGCTATTTAATATATACATATTTTTATTGTTTGTTTTTGATTAAGTATAATATCTAAAATAGTTCCCGATAAACCTTCCATAAAAACAAGAGCATTTACTTATTTATCAAATAAACGTGGGTACAAAATTTACTACTCAACAAAAATGTCCTTTTGGCATTTGTTGATTTTACTCAAAGAGAGATGTTAATAAATCTGAAGAAGGATATTCGTTCTTTGGAACGATTTTTTAAACATTGATAATTCTTGATTTAGTGATTAGTTATGTTTATTTAGATTCTTGGGTGCTTTCAGTGCATATTTGATCGTTTTTTAAATGTCACCTTGTAGTGACAACGGTGTTGTATTTTCTCTAGTTATATTGGATTCCTCTGCATAAACCGTTCCATCTGTTCGGAGAAGATACTTATAGTGACATCTTTCTTCATCCATAGTACAAATTATGAACTGGTGTTTGCTTGTTTGCATGCATTCGAGCGTGGCGGATTTAAAAAAAATACCTTTATTATGAAAACAGAAAACCACCGTTTTCGGAGATTATCTTACGGTTTCGGCTTTTCATTAAAAATAAAACTGTTTTAAGTTTTGGGTGAATCGAAATCTCAATCTCTTCTAGTTGCTTAATTCAAGCTCATTCTAGTTTACTGGTGATGATACGGGTTCTTAAGTGTTATTAGTAAGTGGGCATTGCTCACTTCATGATCATTCCAGTTTTCTGGTGATGAGACGGGCACTTAGCGATTCTTGCTCACTTCAAGACAAATCTCGTTTACTCTTTCTTTAGCACATACTGGATTAATACTACTTTCTCTCCAACACACATCACTATATTTTAACTAAACCACATAACATAAGACTCTTAAAAATAGTCCTTATAACATTGGCATAGGAGGTCTATAGGGACTAACATATTAAACATTTACTTTTACTTAAACATACAAACTACATCTTTATCCTATAACGGTTACCTGGCGGTCTAGGGGTTAAGGTGTCAGACTTCTCTGCTGGCGGCCGGGGTTCTATCCTCGGTCCCGGCAAAGGTTTATCTGATTACCAAACCCTTCCTTCACCTCTAACAAGACATCTTGTGAATGTGAGGAATGCCAGGCTTCCACCGTGGTTCGGATTCCACGTTAAACCGTAGGTCCTTCATTTCATCTCACAATCACCCTACCATTACACATTAGCGTAAGTGCGTATAACCCGAACGGGTAGTAAGACGCGGTGCTAATAATAATAATAATAATAATTTATCCTATAACGATGATGTATCTGAATGCCCACAACATATTTTACCAGTGTCGGGAATATGTCATACTAATAATATTTTTTTTTTTTTATCAATCATGGTTTATTTATGATTTAAAAGAAAAAAAATACATAATTGACTTATTGATACAATCCCGAAGTACCTAAAGGTACATCTTCAGGTCTTGCAGTTAAATACATATTTAAAAAAATAGTAAAAATTATAATAATAAGATGATTAAAAAACAAAAAGTTTTACACATATCATAACATTTCCTCTCAAAAATATTTACATTGTTGTTTGAAGCATCCCTTAAAGTATTCAGTCTTTAATTCTATTTTTTCGCTAGATTTATTTGAGGGATTTCTCTGAGTGTCGGGGGTAGTAGATTAAACAATTTGGGGATGGTACATCTCAGTTCATGTTTACCATACTATTAGAGTATTTGCCGATTGTATACACTTCTTTGTTAAAATTGAGTGGGTGTTAAGGGAATGGGTTTTTATTTGCTTGTATTTATCAGGTTGGTAATATCCTATAAAGAGGCTGTACTCATATAATTGGTTAAGAAGTAGAATTTTATGTTGAATGTATGTCTGTTTGTTATCATTTTTGGTACCAAATATAATTTTCAGGTTCTTTTCTTGTAAACGCGAAATTTTGATTGTGTAACATTCTGTCGTTCCTCCACAGATGGATATGCCTTAAGATATTATTGATTGAACTAATGATTTATATATTATTACTGACGTTTTGATAACCAAGTACATTCTAAGATGGTAAAAAACATATGTCAATCCTTTTAGTTTGTTTTCAAGTTTTTGTATGTGTTTGTCCCATTTATGATGTTTGTCAATTATAAGTCCAAGGTAAGTATGACTGTCTATTGTGTCCAGTTTTTCAATACAGTCACAACATGTTTGTGTCCAGTTGTGCAAACAATTATAGCTGTGATGTGTAATATTGACTCTTGTATGATGCATTTTAGGAGGACAGATATGTATAACTTTAGTTTTCTTTGCATTTATTTTTAGACGATGATCATGAGTCCATATTTGTATCTCGTTGTAGTCTTATTGCAGGTTGTATTCTGCTATTTGGAGGTTTTCGTCAGTACTGCGGTGTCGTCTGCGTATAGGTAGATGTGTCCATGTTTTACTTGTCTTGTGATAGTATTGACGTAAATTACAAATAGAATAGGTCTTAGTACTGAGCCTTGTGGTGATTTCATATTTGTCACTTTGTTTTCACTTTTTTGAGAGCTAATTTTTACGTAGAAAAGTCTGTTAGTGAGATAGTCCCTAAACCATCTTAAGTACGGTCCACCAATTTCAATCATTTTTCATGATCTCATAATATATCAATGTCAAGCGTGTCAAACGCTTTTTTGAAGGCATTAAATAGGGCCAATGCATGCTTATTGTTGTTAAGGGCTTTGTTAACTTTATTAGAAAAATGTTCTAGAAGGTTTTTTAGCGCTTTCGTGTTTTTAAAATCCATATTGCCTTGGGTTTATTATATTGAATTTATTTAAATAATTTGTCAATTTGTTAGCCATGTATCTTTCTAATATCTTCTCAAAAGTTGGTTGAATTGCTATGGGTCTGTAATTACCGTAGTCTAAATGGCTCACACCTTTATAAATGGGTCTAATAAGAGAGCATTTAATTTTGTTGGGAAATGTACCAGTTTCTTTTGAGGTATTTATTATGTCTACTCGTGCCGGAATTAAATTTGGTCCTATTTTTCGTATTTTGCTCATTGTAATGTTATCATAGCCTAGTGATTTGTTTTGTTTTGATGAAGAAATAATTTTATTATTATTATTATTAGCACCGCGTCTTACTACCCGTTCGGGTTATACGCATATTTTTATTAATTTCTGTACAGGTAGTTTTAGGTATGAACAATTAAGTGTTGGCTATTGTGTCTTCCATTTGTGTAAGTAGTTTTATATCACATTTATGCAATATTTCAATTATTCCATTGTCAAAAGAAAATTCAATTGTTACACACAGTTTTCAAGTTCTCTGTAATTTTAAATGTGTGCGTAAGCTCTTCATCTAGGTTATTTTTGCTACGTTTACCTATCACTTTGTTTACTTCACGCCATGTGTTTTTCATGTTACCTTTTAAGTCCCTGAATATTTTCCTATGATGTTGAATTTTGGCTTTGTTTATAGCTCTTTTTACCTTTATCCTCACTTTTTTATATTCCTGCTCCTAAATTATATTGGTTGGATTTGACTTCCATTGACGATAGAGTTTATATCTGATTTTAATTTTTCCTTAAAGGTAGGCATTAATCCAAATTGCGTTGGTTGTATTTTGTTCTGAGATTGGTCAATTTGTTGTATTATATACTTCCTTAAAAATCAAGATTATTTTGTCATATTTTGTGTTCAAGTCTTGTAAGTCCGTAGTCAGGTTTCCCAAATCCACTGCTTTTCGTTTTATTAACGCAGACTTTCTATTTATTTTAAGTATTTTGTTCGCGGGAGACAGTGAGCATTTATTTTGTGTATTTTTATACATTATTTTCATCGCTGTATGGAAGTGATCTGACATTTTTATACTAATTATTCCAGGTATTACAGCATAGTGATCTCTTGATAAACGTATAAATAGGTGGTCAATAACTGATCCAACTAAATTGTTTTTAGAAATTTCTTCCCGAGTACAATTATTAATTACATTTGTAGGCCCTTTTCTGACATCATAGTTTCATATCTAGTATGGACTGGGCTATATTTGTCTTTTATGTTAATGTTTGTGTCACCTGCTACAATGAGGTTTTCTTAAGTTCTTGTATAAAGTCACACTTATTACTAACTGGTGGTTTATATAAAGATATTATATTGTATTTTTTATTTTGACTGGTAATCAGTGTCCCTTGAATGCCTTCAAAGTATTTTGTGGGTTTAAATGGAAGCTGTATTCGTTCTTTACAAATAAAATTACTCCATCGCCTCGGGTTTTCTCCCTACAATAATTATGATTTATACCCTTCTATGTTATAAAGATTTACTTGTTCGTTTGTTATCCACGTTTCAGCGTATAACCCGAACGGGTAGTAAGACGCGGTGCTAAATTATTATTATTATTATTATCCACGTTTCAGTAAGTAAGATAATACCAAACAAATTAGCTACCGTATTTAACAAAAAATAAATTTCACTCCAATTATTTTTTAGAGATCTGACACTCCACGCGATCACATTCAAGCTATTATTATTCGAGTTTTTAAAATTGTTTTTAAAATTCTCTAGGTTTTTATATTTTCCTGTGTTTATATTAAAATTTATATGAGTTAACTTTGTTAGTGGTGTCGTCCATCAGTATTATGTAACTTATGTTAACAAATCTAATCTAGATAATATACAATTAATTACACAATTTTGTCAATGTCATTATCTTGATGAATCACAATTATGTCAGACGTGGCAATTGTCTTCTTCGGCGGAAGCACACGCATTCACTGAACGACACACTTTTCAGCACCATGCTTTTTTGAGGTTCTTCGACTTGGCTTTATAGGTGCTAAAACTAATCCCACAGCAGTCACCAAAATGAAAATCACTTGCACAACCAAAACATTTTACCGAGTGCCCGTCCTTAATTATTTTATTACAACTTTCACAGTTAGAAGTCATGATGCGCACAGGGGAATCAAAAGACTGCGGAGCTACCTACAACACACGTCCGTCGTCTCCGTCGTCACCAGCAATAATAATAATAATAATTATTATTATTATTATTAATAATAATTATAATTAATAATAATAATAATAATAATTATTATTATTATTATTATTATATTCAAATATATTTTAAACACATTAAATGCCTTTGTAACAAATTGTCATTTTCTTTTGGTGTCTCAGGTCTAAAATCCCATGCATGTTCCAAACCCAGTTTTAATATTACAATTTAATAAAACCTGCAATGACGACGAAATAGTATTAGTTACATGTAGCATCAAAAATACTCACATTTTTATTTTTTTTAATCTGTGGTTAACTTAGAAATAAAAACTGTAGCATGATTACGGTGAATTTAGGAAACTATCTATATCCGACCTACAAAAAGCTTTAAAATATAATTCATTGTTGTGAATGTACTTGCGATTTGAATTCCATCGTTTTATAAGTTTCTCCCTAGCCCCATTACCAAATGTAGTATCGGAAATTCTGGAATTTATTTCTCTGTCCAGATTTTAAACAGACACATACTGACCCAGTCTCAGGTAATTTTTAAAATGGATTACTGGAATTTCTGGAACGTTATCCGTTGAGTAATTCAATTCGTATTTATAATATAGATAGCCTTCATTTGACCCAAAAGAGAACAGGCTTTCCTTCTTTGTTTCTACTATGATGTGGATTATAAGATATGGTCATAGTGTAATATGTCAAGGTAAGAATGATATCATTCAGGGTAAACGGAGTGTGCTTCCAACGCCTCAATTTCTTAACGGTAGTTTTCCTGGAATTAGAAGTAAACTTGAATAAGTTAATATATGTACAGTTTGAAATTGAATAGTGATGTAAACTCGATTGTTAATAAAAAAAAGTGTTTGAATGTGTGTGGAAGATTATAATAATTGCAGTTTTTTTCAGACCATTTAAAGAATTGTAAAAGTCATTTTCAACATCTTATTTCAAAACCTAGATTTTTTGAAAGCTCTTTTAAAATGGTCTTTCTCTTGTATATTCATATTTGAGATCACAATATTCTGATGGTTTTATTTTTCACAACGTACCATGTTTTACTGTAGGCAAAAACCACCTCTCATGCGTTTAAAATATATTCATATCTAAATTATATATATCTTCAGATTTGTAAAACCCCACCATTTTCTTCTACTGACGCGAATATATAGAATATTTTGGACCTACGTTTATATGTTGTATCTCCATTGATGTAAGATTGCTTAGCATTATTGCAATGAAGTCCTTCCACGTTTACAATTAAAATGAAAACATAATTTGGAAATATGGTATATTAAATATATTAGATTATCATTTGTTATTTTCATAGGCGGGGAGTAAGTTAAGGGAATTTGGTGTACTAAAATCAATTGTTTCAGTTCATGTAACAATGTATTGCATTGTAAATAAATTCCCGACAGTAGTTAACTCTGCATTTATATTAAAAACACTTTTTGAGTAACGTACGTATTAATTTAGTTTGTAGGATCCTTCTGAAATCTTTTAGAGTTTAGCTCAGCAATAAATGTAATTATTATTTACATAAAAATTATAAGTTGATTTGATTGTTTAAAATTCTATCAGTTAAATCGATAAACACTACCTTCAAAGAATAAGTAGGCCTTACAGCCTGCTTTGCTTCTTGGCCCACAAGTCAACTATCTGATAGACTAAAGTAGGCGTTTCAAACTCGTTTGATTGATCATAAGGGCCATATTAACATCTTTAAATACTGAAGGGGCCGCATTCCAAAAAATTAAATATTGTCAATAACTCAATTAAAAATAATTTTAGTTTAGTATCTTAATATTACAACAAGTAAAGAATAAATCACTTTATAAAACCAAAGACTCGCTCCGTATTTTCTACACACAAAAAAAAAGTTGGAACCTTTTATTCGCAGTAATGTTATGAAATAAAACTTGAGCCAAAGTCACTTTCTTAGTTGTTGAAAAATGTGTCCCTGTAAGCCAAAATCGATGTCAAAAATCTGTTCATAAATCATCCAAACAAGAGGAACCCACGAGTAAAGGGAAAACAATGCAATTTATCACTTAGGAATCCGAACAGATGAGTACAGAAAGGTGACAATCAGGACTGCCACAAACTTTTGCAATTAAAAAAAATATATTTTTACTGATTTTATAAAAATCAATTTCGGTCATTTTTGAAAATAAAATTTATGAAGAAAATAACAAATATTTTTATTTTCAAAGTCTTGATATGATTTTCGGTACTTAACAATATTTACTAAAATTTTAGTAAATTTTAGTAATTTTGGTAATTTTAGTAAATATTGGTTCGGTTCGGCTCGGTTTTAAAGCTTTGGAGGCCCCGGGACTGTTAAAAAGGGGAGGCCCCAACACTAAAAAATAATTTTATTTTCAACGTCTTGAAAATATCATTTTTTATTTACCAACTTAACTGTTAAAAGTTCAATGTTAAATATATGATTTAAATAAGGAAATATTGGCCTAGCAATAAATAAGTCACGTTTATAAACACACACACACGTATATATATATATATATATATGTGTGTGTGTTTTTAAACGATATTGTCAAGACGTTGAAAATAAAATTATTTTTTTGTGTTGGGGCCTCCCATTTTTAACAGTCCCGGGGCCTCCAAAGCTTTAAAACCGAGCCTGGGTGTTACATTAAACAAAGATTTCAAAATAGCTTAAAGCTATGGCACAAAAACACTGTTCACACAAGGTAGTTAAACTTAAAACGTAGATCATCCTCAACATAAGGACTCCCACGGTGTCTCCCAACTTAGACCTCCCCTCCCCTTTCCCCCGTGTAAATGCGGCTAAATTCTAGAAAGCGCGTATTGAGGAGCTCATTAAGAGGACATTGGACCTGTGACGCCATTACTTACAAATGTGGCAAAGTATACCGTACACAATCTTAGGAAAAGGAAATTTTTAGAACCTTAAAATTCAGTTACTAAAAAGTTTTGCATAAATTTGACCAGGTCCCCAATAGAATAGAATAAGTCAATAGAATTTTTCCATGAATCTTTTTAAATTATATAGCTCAATCACCCTAAATAAATATTCTGAACTGTGGTATGTTTTGAATTGAAGGGGAAAGAAAATACTAAACGGGTTTGGAGGTTGAAGGAGTGAAATAAATGTCAAGAGTTGATGTCAGAATAATATTTCTGGTCGCGTTCTGCCCTCAGTTCTTGGAACAAAAATATAAGACGAAAACATGTCACGCAAGTTTATACTAGAAGATATATTGTTGTTGATTCAAAGCAAGCCTTAGAAATTAATACCGTTTACTTTTATTAAGTTATTCTATAGTGAATACAAAGTAAATTAATACAAAACGTACAGTCATAATTTAATAAGACATATTAAAATATTTTGACAGTGAAAAGATAAATACTACCTATTAATTTATATTATTATAGCTTACAACTATATATATTTTATCATATTTACATGCATTAAAGATGTGTTGAACTATAGTTAGATAAAACATAATTTATAGACTATTAAATATAAATATAAAATACTCATACATTTTAAAACTACTCTAAAAAAAATGCAGCGGTAACTTAATTTGGAAGAGTTTTTTCACTATGTATTTAATTATCAGTAAATAATTTACCTCTCCCTTTTTCCACGTAATATTTCCCATCCCCCTTCCCTTTTCTACCAATATTATGTAACGTCAAATTTATTTAGCCTCAAATCAGGTTGAACAAAACTAATTTTAAGAACACAGGATGTGAAAGCTGAATTTAAAGGAAACTCGCCAGCATTAGCCTGAAGTGTGTATGGGAAAGCCACAGTTAAAACTAAAATTGTGTGTAAAAACAAACCTAATGCACCAATATTGACCATCTGGATTCAGAAATAAATCTATTTAAAATCATTTAACATAATCCTAAGTCCGTAAGTCTTGATTATTAGATTAAAATCATTAAGCCACAATTTATTTTCTGTATGACAAACTGCACATGGGAATCGAACCTTGGGCCTTCATCTTTGTAATTCAGTGTCATACCAATGAACCATCCTGGTTCGTATTGTATCCAGCGTCACTTTACACGACAAAGGTTATAGGTTAGATTCCCGTGTTTATAGTGGAATCTTGGTCGGACAGTTAAAAAATCTATAAATACTACTGTTATATTATAATATGTTCTTCAACAATAATGTTTGACAAATTGTATCAAAGCCGATTTAAAAAAAAACATAAAATAGTTACATTTAGTCAATATTGAAAGCAAACAATATTTTTTAGATGTTCTAAACCTAATTTTCTACCGCGATTCTACTAAAGTTAGTTATTTTGCAACTAAGTTGTATTTGATTTAAACTTTAGAAATTTGTTTGAATATTGTATTCATGTATCAAAAGTTTAACACTCAGACTATTATGAATGTATTGTTACAAAGAAAACTGTGTGCTTTCTTATTCAAAAGTATAGGAGATTTACGTGATTTTGACAAGATGCCTTCATTGCACCACGTCGGTTTAGTTAATCCTCCAATCAACGTTACCTGATAATGTTTTTTATAAATTTACTATTTTAATACAACTTATTGATAAATTTACGCACAGTAGATATTCACATTATTTGAGAAAAATAAATGTATTTCTGCAATCGTGAGTATAGAATGGTGGGGTTAAGGGAGTATGCATACTTTATTATTTTAATATTCATCTACAAGATGCACTCTTTAAAAGTTCCTATTCAAAGCTAGCTCTGTCATGATTTAAAATAAATTGGCTTTAATACCTCCATTATGGTATCGAATAACAAAGGACGTTTATCGGAATGAACCGAACTAGTGGGTTTGAGAAAAGAAGGCAAATAGGTATAATGTTTTCAACTATAATATCTTACTTGAGGAATCAACAGGTTAGAAAGCGTATTATCTGGACGGTTTAGTAAGACACGATGCTAAAAAATAAAATAAAAATAGACAGGCTAGAAGATAAATTTAAATAAAATAACAGTTGTCAGAAACGAAGTTTCTTATCAGGCCTATCGGGCCGTTTCAACGCTAATGTGCAATTTTAAATATACTTTGAAATGGACAATGGTATGTTATTTATAATAAATTAATAAAAACTGACAGTGGAGAAATATTTGAAATAGGGTTACCTATAATCTGTGCAAATAAAATAAAACAGTCACATCTAAATAAATTACCGAGAATCAAGTTTTCCAAGAACATTTAATATGGTATTGTAGATAGCTTCTTATTTTAAGATAACCAACCCCGTGGTGAGGTGGTCAGTGCACTTCGATTAGAGCTTAAGGGTCCCGGGATCAATTCCTGGCTGGTATCTTGGGTCTTAATTCCAAAATGGGAACTATCCCAACGGTCACCAGGGTTTGGTTGGTTAAGCTTAAGTTAAGTTTAAGAGTTTCTACTGGTTCCACGCCTTCATGTTCACTATCCCCATCACCTAATCTCATCGGGACATGCAAAAAGCCTTCACGGAAAGGATGTAGGATTCGTACATTCGGGCGTCCCTTGGTACATTAGTACTGGCTAATCTTTCCCACAAACTGGGCTACGAGTGAGGTAGCTCGGATGCACAATAAGTTATTATTATTTTAAAGATTAGGTTTATATATATTTCTACGTCATTTCATAAACAATAATATTTTATACCGATAGGCATTGTCAGTTTTTAAAATTCATTTAGAATTTATTTTTGGTAAAATTAAATAAAAAACTTAATATAAACTTCT
Source organism: Timema douglasi (assembly GCA_901482245.1). NCBI lineage: Eukaryota > Metazoa > Arthropoda > Insecta > Phasmatodea > Timematidae > Timema > Timema douglasi. Next base: position 4,389 of record CABEEJ010007563.1, on the reverse strand, counting down.
GAAGACTGACCTTAGTATTCATACTTCTCATTCCACTCTATTTTGAAATTTTGAAAATTTTTAAATCGGACAAAAAGTGAACTGAGGTCCTGTCTGGCAGTTTGTCGTTCTGTTTGTTCCATGATTACTGCTAAATTCATGAACTAAATTTTTAACAAAATTTGTCAGGAACATTTTTTTGAACTTAGGACAAACGATGTGTTTGTATGTGTGTGTTTTGTTGTTGTTTTCTATTTTGACATCAATTGCGGGACCGACGTCTTAAACTACTTGGGACACGGTTATTCTCTGTTGACATAATGTACTATTAAATATGTTAAAATTGGTTTCGTGTCTAGCTTGATCACTAAAGGGAAATACCAACTTCAGATCCAAATATAAATTAATTAGAGGAGGTATTTCAGCTTGGAATACAAAGAGAAATGTTAAGACTGTAGTAACGATAAGAACATGGAATGGAGAGAGTGAGAGGTCTACTGTTCACAGCACTACTATTTAATTAGTACAAGGTTGTAAAAGGTTGTGCCGAATTCGATGTATTGGTGGGTGTTGTTTTAGAAAAGTAAAATCAATGGTAGCCTAGTAGTGGCTAACTGCTTGTATAATATCAATGTTAAAGTTATATTTAAATTACGTAAAACTCTATAAAATGTAAACACACTTTTGATACGTGGCTAATAAAAGAACCACCTGCAGAAAAATATCTTCGAGGCACCAAGTGAGGTGAGAGAATTTGTTGTTCTTATTATATACTTAACACCGCGTCTTACAACCAATACGGGTTGTACACTTGAATACCAATTACGCTAATGGGTTAGGAATTGGGAAGGTTGGATATAGAGGAAGGGAGCCCGCATTTGCGTGGAGGGCAAGTGGAAAACAATTTAGGAAAAACCACCCCCAGTTCACCCGATCGAGATTCGAAACTATATCATCCCATCCTCGGCGGTCTAGCTCAATACGAAACTAGCGCATTAGCTAACTACGGCACCGAGGCGAGTTTCTTCTTATTTATGTTAATTCTGCTTATTTTAACAAAATTACATTCATTTATGTATAAGTTTTTTAAGTTGATATTATTATTATTACTATAAATAGATTTATAAAACGTTTTGTAGGTCAATTTTTAGAACAACTATTTTTTTTTGAATAATTTTTCTTAATATAGTTCTCAAGAATATTTTGCCAATAAAAATTAATTCTCCACCTTGATTGATTGATATATTAGCCAAAACATTTTTGTTTCGTACTGAAGGTAGACTTAAAATAGCGTGTAGTGTAACCATACAAAGCATTTATAATTAAGAGCTATAAGCTATAACTATGAACTAGACATTAATTTACATTGTATTTTTTTTTAACAAAGCACGTAAATTAATACTATTTTTCATTTAAAAATGGTATTTGTTCCTTTATTAACAAATATGACTGTTATAAAATTAGGTTATCAAAATATTTAATCTGATGCAAAATCAATTTTTATAAGCTTGATCATATAAGACTTTATTTTAGCACTGCGTCTTACTACCCGTTCAGGTTGTACGTTTATGTACCAAATACGCCAATAGTTTTAGGGATTAGGAAGGTTATATTTAGAAGAAGTGTACTCGCTTTTGCTTGGAAGGAGAGTGGAAAACCATTTAGGAAAACCACCCTTAGTACACCCAACCAAGATTCTAACCTGAATCTGCCCGTCATCGAAAGTCAAGTCTACTGAGAGAGTAGTGAATTAGACCATGCGGCCACCGAAGTGGGTGACCTTTTGATTATGTTTAACACCCAGTTTATTAATGATATAGCCCCGTGGGTTGGGATGAGAGGTGTAGTTGTAAAGAAACTAGCCTGTATTATCATTAAAGGAGAATGAGGAAACTACGAATAAAATTAATATTATTATTATTATTAGCACCGCGTCTTACTACCCGTTCGGGTTATACGCATACGAATAAAATTAAATGCAAAAATAACCCCTAATGCATTCAGCCAAGATTCGTACCCAACCACTTCAATAGTGATACAGTCCAAGCAAGCTTTACTTCTTCGACACCATTACCAGTGGTGTATGTTTTTGGTTATTACAAACTGTGAAATTCTCTTATCTTCAAATAAAATATCCAGTTAAAAAAGTTAATGTGCTTTTATATTCGAATATATCATAAAAAAAATAGAAAATAGTATACATTGTGTGGCTCTGTGTATAAGCCCATATAGTTATAATGTATTTTTTCAGATACTGCATTTTAATATACTATATTAATTGAGTTTATACAACCTGTCAATTGAGAATGAACCTTTCATTTGGATCACTTACACATGAGGCACCCCAGCTCCAGTGCATTAATTGTTCAGCCGAGATTCTTAATATTCGAATAAATTAAAAAGAACACTAAAATATATATATTTGTGTGTATAAAAATTTGCCAAGATATTCATATAGTTTAGTAGATAACTCAAGTGTCTAAAAAGGAGATATTTTTTTCACATTTAATTATATTTTTAATTCACTTAATATATTATTCAACAAATTTAAAAAATATTTGAAAATTTCTGTATCAAACTCTATTAAATATAAATTGCTATTTAATATTCGACAGTCACATTCAATTTAGCACATAAAACATTTTGAGAATAGGCCTACAAACTGTTTCCCTCTCGCCCACATATTCTGTCCCCCCTTCTAGTGAATACCCCCTAAACATATTAGCCTTCTTTGTCCTTGTCTGCAGTAAAAACAGCTACAAAAGTTTAGGCCCTCTATGTTGTTAACAAAATTATTCAACCACTGGAAGTTAATTGCTGTACAGGAAATCATTACATTTTTTTATGATAAACAATATAGTATATTTTAGAGATTGTATTACACTGATTAAAATTTGAATAGAAAACAACATATTGGTGACCAGGATTCAATTTGGCGGGAGTGTGTAGAGGTGTGATGGTTACAAAGCACTCAACCGTACCACTTAGAAATGTAGGCAGCATCTAGGATTCAATTTTGAGGCTATAGGAACAGTGAGGATGTGGGAGAGGGGAGGAATAATAAATCATCCAAACAACTTTAGTAATTGTGAAACCAATATTTTAGGATATACCTATAAACAAGTCTTCAGCATGATTTGTAAAGTCGTAGGTCAAGAAAATAGTCATCTGTAAGTGACATACAACATCTCAAAACGATTGTATTACTCAGTAAACTGCTTATGTTGATGTTGCATGTATTATAGATTACAGTGATTCATAGATAATATTATCTAATCTACGACTAATTATATAAGATCTTAGTTTTTATTTAATGCAATACAGTGAGATTGTAGGTGACAGTTAATAAAAGTTACTAAATGTATTCTCATGTATCCATTCGCTAAGCCATATGATCTGCAAGACCATGTGTGGAGTTTCTGTCACTTTTGGTAGTTGAAACTTTAACAGCCTATTTGTTTTTAAATATGTTTTTCTTTTAACCGTTTAACATCTTTTGCTAGCTGCCATTACAACCATTCCTACAACAAATATTCTTCTATTAAATTTGATTAAAATATAATATAAGTTTACATTCTGGAAGCGGATCAGGGGGTTTGGTGGGGTTTAAGTCCGGGACTCTTGGACACCCTCTTTCTTTTAGTTAAGTTTAGTTACGTGACTACAATACTTAATAGACAATTCAGCCTATTTTTTATTTAATATCTTTAAAACGTGCATTATAATTATAATTAAATGTAATATTAGATTAAAAGGTAATGGTACTTTTCAATAGTAATTACATGTAAAATTATTGCAATTCTACTATTCATAAATATAATATTTTTATTTTTTATTTCATGTATAAAAAGGGAAATTTTAATTATAATTGAACAATCGTAAATTTGAAAAAGATTACACTTGGATATTGAAATCGAATCCAGGACCTTTGGCTTTATAACGAGGATATGCCCTAACACTCAGCTTTCTGGGATTCGTTTCGCACTGTCATTCTTCACTCATATCTTAAGGCAGTCTGTGATGGACGTGTAAAAATTATGAGCTATCATTAATACTACAGTAACCGGCACCGTGGTGTGGTGGTTAGTGCACCTGGCTACGAGCCAAGGGGTCCCGGGTTAGATTTCAGGTTGCTACCTCGGGTAATTCACCCTTAGATAAATTTACTCAACGGTCGCCAGGGTTTGGTAAACTAGGCTTAAGTTAGGTTAAGACTCACTCTGGCTCTACAACTTCATAACAACAATCATCACATCATCTCATTGCAGGTATGTGTAGACAACCTCCTATGGTGTACCCTGGGTATAGCTCTATGCTAACAGAGTGACAAATAGTCTACACATAAGGCGACCGATCCTGGATGTCATGTCTCTCCCGGTCAAATGGGCCATACGATAAAAAAAAACTACA
>CABEEJ010007562.1:12678-29731 GCA_901482245.1 Timema douglasi | reverse complement strand
TCTAAGTTCGTTTGAGTAGGGGATGATTTCACCCAGAATCCTAAACTGGTCCTGTGGCTGAATCCTTCTTTTAGATATTCTGATGGACGTGGATTTTGCCGGGCTTACTTTAATCCTCCACTTCTCCAGCCAGTCGCCGAACTGGTCCAGGAACATTTGCATATGTTAAACAGCATATTTGATGTTTCTGTGTGAAGTGAAGAAAAGAGTGTCGTCAGCAAATAGCCTAACCCTAACTTTTAGATTGGTAGGGATGTCAGCGACATATACGCTGTAGAGAAAAGGTGATAAGGTGGATCCCTGAGGCACTCCCGCTCTGATGATGTGAGAGGATGAACTCCTTCTTTCCATCTTCACTCCGAAGTAGCGTCCGCGTAGGAAGTTCCTTACCACGTGAATGTATGCCTTTTGGAAGTTGAAGGTGATCATTTTCCGAAGAAGTCCCGCGTTCCAGACCTGATCGAAAGCCTTTTCCACGTCCATGAGAACAGCGAGCGTAGTCTCCTTCCTGTTGCAGCTCTCTGTAGTCTCTTCTATAAGACTGGTGATTGGGTGGACTGTGGAGTGGTGGCTCCTAAATCCAAATTGAGTATCGGGGAGTATACGGTGTTCCTGGGCAAATTGTTTCAGCCTTTCGAGAATGAGTTTCTCATACACCTTTCCAAGACTGCTAAGTAGGCTGATAGGTCTCCTGTTCTGTGGAAATTTAGAGTCTTTGCCTGGCTTCGGTATGAGTATCACGTCCGCCACCTTCCAAACTTCTGGAAAGTAGCCCCACCTTAGCGCGGCGGAAAATATGGCAGTCAGAAGTGTAATGATTGTACAGGGGGCATGGCACAGCATTTCGTTTGAGATTCTATCCGCTCCCGGGGCTTTATTCTTCTTCAGCCTCCTTATTACCTGTTCAACTTCCAGCTTGGACACCAGGGTTGGTGGCACTTCAAGAGGTTCTTCGAGGAATAGATTTACCTCTTCTTTAACCACTGTTGAGAAGTTCTCGTCCTGGGGCTCACTGTGTTGCTTAAATTGGTCTTCAAGAGACTCCGCTAGAGCTTCGGCTTTGTCCGTGGCTGTGTAGGTCATACCTTGCCGTCCGTGGATGGCTGAAGTTCTAGTTCTCTGGGTGGACACTTTTAGTTGCTTCGTGATCTTCCAGACACTGTCCCCCCCGTTGACTGTTTCCGAGATAAACTCGTTCCATCGGATCATTTTGAGCTGCTTCGCTCTACGGCGAACTAGGGCCCTTAGTCGAGTGTATACTACCCGATGCCTCGGAGAGCGATATGTCTGCCAATCATGTCTCACTTCCCTCTTCTGTGCTATCAGTAAGTTTAGGTCTGGGTGCTCCCTCTTAAGGTTGATTATTGGGGATTCATAGGTGGTTGATATCCGATGAGCTTCGAGAAGTGTTGACGTCAGGAGGGCGAGCGAATGGTCCACCTCTTTGTCGATTCTACCTTCCAATCTTGGGGTATAGCTCTTTCCAGGGTGGCCTGGTATTTGGGCCAATCAGTGTTTGGGATATTTCTAGTAAGTAAGGAGTTTCGGGGGTTGGTGGTTACTAGTAGCCTACATAAAACTGGGATGTGGTCTGAGTCCAGTTCGTTCAAAGTATGAAAATCTTCAGGGTGTTGATTGATGTCCGTAAGTATGACATCTAGCACATCTGGAAGATTTCTGTAGTTGGAGGGGTAGAACGTCAGTTCCTCCGGTGCCAATACTACGTAGTTATTCAGGGCTGCATGATCTGACAAGGTGCGGCCAGCTTGGTTGGATATGCGGCTGTTCCAATGAGCGTGTTTGCAGTTAAGGTCTCCCACGGCGAAGACATTTTTCCTTGCCATCAGCGTGTTTAAGTCTTGGGCTGTAAATGGGACCAACGGGCTCCTATATATGGCACTAAACGTTATCTCTCTCCGTGGTATGGGAACTATCACTATCACTGAAGTTGTTTCTATGTTACCCGTACCTGTTATGACTGTATGGTAATGATTGAGGTTTTTCTTGACTTGTACAGCCGTTCCCCCGCCCCTTCCGGTAGGCCTAACAGTCCTGTATGTGTCGTATCCGTAAAAATGTAAACGTTTAGTTGGTGACAAACGCGTCTCGCAAATGAGAGCTATGTCCACACCGTACGTTTGCAATAACATTTCCAGTTCGTGGGCCTGTTGAAAGACGACATTGGCGTTCCAGAACATTACGTTCATGTAGTCGTCTGGATGACGTGTTTGATTAATTGCCATCGCAGTAGTATTCGGCGACGGCTTCTAATAAAATTAGGGCCTTTGTGGTTTTATCTGGGGCGTTTCTCAGCCTGCTCATGTACGTTTTGAGATGTGCAAGGAAGCCAGAGAGATTAATTATCTTTGAATATTTGAACGAGTGCTTTTAGGTTGGAAGTCTCGTTTGTATTGTAATAGGTCCTGCTAGGTTTTTGGGGGAGGTTGAAAATTGCTGCTGCGTATGTCATCTACTTGGCCGCGGTAGCGTGCGTTACCGTTAGTGTGGTGTTTCTCCTAAGTCGATGTGTGATCTGACTGGGTGGAGGAGTTTGTTCCGTTTGCTTATGTACATCTTGGGTAGATTTTTATCAATTGTTTGTTTTGTCTTTCAACTTCTCTGACAAACACGGGGCAGTTCCTGTAGTTTTCCGCGTGCTCTCCCTTGCAGTTTACGCAGCGTGCCGGCATGGTTCTGTCTTTCTTGGTGCATGCTGTTGTTAAATGTTCCCCGAGGCACTTGACAGACCGAAGGGTTTGGGAGCAATAGTTCTTGGAGTGACCAAATCGTTGGCATCGGTGGCACTGAAGTATGGTGCTCGCCGAATTTTGGTACTCTTCCACCTTGACAATGGTGTGATTTATGGCCCTTACTTCATAGATCTTTGCGACGGACTGGTTTTTCCCAGCGTGCAAACAAAGATAGGTAGTGGCCTAGGTGTCGCTATTTGTGGGGAAGATTTGGTAGATAGTTGTCTCACGTTTATGGGCTTAAAATCCATTTCGGTGAGCTCCAAACTTATGGAATCACATGGCACGGTAGAGTATAGGCCCTTGATCACTACTTTAATTGGTTTATCTTTCTGCAACATGTATGTGTAGTGTTCTAATGAAACTTCTTTTAGAATATTTAAGAGTGTGGAGTAGTCCCTCAGGGAGGAAGTAATTATTTTAATCCCCTGTGCAATGCAGTAGAGTTTGTATTCCTCTTTTGAATTCTGCTTTAGGAGTTTTATTATGTTGTTATATTCCGCTGCGTTCGAAACCACTATCGGTGGTGTCTTTACCTTTTTGGTTGAAGTCTCTTCACACTGGGAGTCATCTATCGACTCCATAGCGGTGCCCTCTCGGTCATTGGTGACTTGCCCACTAGCTAGTGTGGTGAAATGATTTGTTACCTTAATCGCCTTTGGGACTGGAACATCACATCCCGGTTTGGCCCCGTGTTTCCGTTTTAGAGTTGAGGCAGGTTCAAAGCTTAAAACAGAATGGTGCTGGTTACCTGCTGTATTACGTGTTTTTTCATGTTGTACCTCCATGGTACCTTTTCCTGTGAGTGGCGTGTCCATGTTCCCATCCTGGGATTCCTCTGACATGGTGTCCTCTTCTTCTTAATCCCCGGTGACGTCAACGTCAGATCCAATAGACATTTTAATATTTCGTAAGCTGTTGCTCTTCCACACGATTTTGGGTTCGGCCGGTTGGTCGACCGTTCACTGGCCGTTCACGACGACACTAAAAATCGTTCGTTGAACCTTTACTCGTAATATAGAAATATTGGCCCTAAAAGGGGCCGAATTATTGTACGTTAAAAACCAGAAGATTTGAATTATTATTATTATTAGCACCGCGTCTTACTACCCATTCGGGTTTTACGCACTTACGCTAATGTGAAATGGTAGGGTGATTGTGAGATGAATTGGAGGACCTACAGTTTAACGTGGAATCCGAACCACGGTGGAGGCCTGGCATNNNTGGAGGACCTACAGTTTAACGTGGAATCCGAACCACGGTGGAGGCCTGGCATTCCCCACATTCACAAGATGTCTTGTCAGAGGTGAAGGAAGAGTTTGGTAATCAGATAAATTTATGCCGGGACCGAGGATTGAACCCCGGCCGCCAGCATAGAAGTCTGACACCTTACCCCTAGACCGCCAGGTCACCCAAGATTTGAATTTAATGGTTCAAAACACCTACCGGTAAAAGATCAGTGGTAATCCACGGAAAATCACTCAACTTCAGCCTTAAACAGGCTTCGGAAGAACTGTACCCGTCGGTTGAAAAACATCATGCACACACTACCTCATGGGTCGACGTCTGTAGAGCAACTGTCAATCCACTGATTGGATGACTCTTGATCTCGATGTCGATGTTCCACTCACTGGTAAACACAAGCTAAAAACAGCCGTTCGACTGTTGCCCGAATGAGAATATCCACCTTGATAGTTACGCCAAGCTAGGTCATCTGCGAAAGGGCTGATTATGCTTTGTGAGTTACAGGCAGCAGTCGCTAGCCCTTATCATCATGATGTGAGGGTGAAACAATGAATGGGTGAAACCGTTGAATGATGCTGCAATAAAATACAAAGTTATAAATTAGTACCCTTTGAGTGAAAATAGTGGTGATTGTGAATGATCTCGCTCTGGTACAGAGGTTTGGAAGGATTTTCTTTTCTTAGGATGAGGAAGGTTGGTTTCGTAGGAATGATCGATTGTGAGTGATGGCGTAACGTGAGTCCGGGAATGGTTTGGTAGGCTTAACTGTTATAGGAGTTGGTTTGAAGCGGATGGTTACATTTCCATTCCCCATCAGGGGCCGACCACGGCGCCAGTATTATCCTCTGGCTCGTAGAGAACCTAGTCGGTTGTCCCTGTGGAGTCCAGCGGTAGCAAGGGTAATAAAGTGTTGCTTGTTGGGATAGGATTTTCTTTTCTTGGGATTTGGAGTGAGGTGGATACATTTCCATTCACCATCTGGGGCCGCCCCTGGCGCCAGTATTATCCTCTGGCTAGTAGACAACCTAGACGGTTATCCCAGTGGCGTCCGGCCGTGACTAAGGTAGTAATGGAGTGAAATGAACGATTGTGCGTGAAAGTTGTACCATGTGCCTTCGAGAAGGTAGTACGCGTCCACCGGGCTTCATGACATAGTGACTTTTTTTAATGCTTATAACTAGTGGTCTTTAACTAAAACTAGTGATGTTTCACTAAATCTAAAGATGTTTTTTTAAATAGATATTTTGTTTTATATATTTTAAATACATTTTTGGTTTTTTAATGTGTATTTTTGTATTTCCTGGTGTCTTCTGGGTCGTAGCGTCCTAGTGATTTTATGATTGTGTTGGTGTGCGTGTCGCTTTGTTCGTAGAACCTCTTGTTTCTGTCCCTGTATTTTTCTTTTAATAGTCTGCTCTTTGTCATGGTGAGCAGATCATCTGTTCTGGTGTAGCGGTTGGTCCCGGTTATTGCTCTGAGAATTTTGTTTTGGGTAGTGTAACAAGTTACAAGACAGATGTAACAACTTAAGAGTTATGGCTTAATCGAATGGGGGACACTCACTGAACCTCCAAGACGAGCTGCGACGTACGGCACTAGCACCGACACACTCAATCTAAACAACCACCCGATAGACTGTAAGAGAGTTTGACAGGCGCCACCTAGCGTCAAACCCGAGACTGGCGAGAAACAAAGGAATATAGTTGCTCCTTCCGGCCACGTCAATGTTCTAGGATATTCGACACGTTGCTCGGACCATCTAGACATCCAGTTCTTTCACTTCTCCTTCCTTCCCTCTTCTTGCGTCCCTCCCCCTCTCCGACAACTTTAACTTTGTATATATAGTGGTGCGCTGGTGTTCTATGGTCACATGGGAGGCCAAGGTCTCGTCCTGCCTCCTTCATGCTCTCCAAGTGTAAACCTCGAGCTGAGCGAATTGTCCGACACTAGTCTCACACCCTCCGGGGATTCCTTCATTTACACAGACTAAACTCGGGACAGACGTGCCGGTGCTAATTGCTGTAGCGGGAAACCTAACGGTGACAACAAGTTACAGCAAGGAGTAAAGCGGGACCGGCTGAGAAGTAATACCTCGCAGTCGGAGTCTGTCTTTCAGGACACCACTCAACATACAAAGATCACCACCACTGCACAGAGGGGGGCACATTAGCCCTTCCACACATGGCCACTAGCCTGCCCTTTTCAGGGCTAAGCGAAATGGCCACCACAAATATTTTAGAAACTGGACCAGTATTTATCAAGCCACTGACAAACAGAAATGCCAAATTCTCCAACTCCGAAACCAACATAGACTCTTCAGACATGGAAACCGACCACGACGGAAACGGCTCCATCACACTTGGGGAAAAACTTAGACGCAAGATGAAGTGCAAAAACACAGACAAGACGCAGGCCAAGAAAACAATCACGATTGTCGACAACAAATACCATCCCCTCAACACCGAAACAAAAATAAACAATGAAACACCCTCAGAAAAGGCAGACACAAACACAAAGGAGAGATTTACACCTATCGTCACTATGGGGATACACAAGTACAAGAAAATCACAGAGATTGCCAAGAAGACAGAAACACCCACTGGGGTGAGCTACATCAAAGATGGACTAAAGATTCAGACCACCTCATAACACGACTTCCAACTAATTCAAACTCTCTTGAAAGAAATGAACCAGAAATTCTATACGTACTCACTTCCCCGAGACAAGCCGGTGAAGGTAGTCATAAAGGGGCTGCCTCCAAACATGGACCCAGCAGACATCAAAACAGAACTGATTGACCTAGGCTACGCAGTGACGGACGTGCGACAGTTTAGCAGGAAGACAGAAGCGATGAACACACACAAACTGTGACACTACTCCCGACATTTTGATCACACTAAAAAAGACAGAAGCCCACAACACCATCTTCGGAGTTAAGTACCTCAACCAGAAGAGAGTTAGGTTAGAACATTACATCCCTCCCCGGAACACGATTGTGCAATTTCACAAGCGTCAGTGACACGGGCATACAAAGAACAATTGTTCTTACATGCCCAGATGCGTGAAGTGTCTCGGTGCACACCTCACCCCAAACTGCCCCAAAAAAGACAACACAACACCAGCAGGATGCATCAATTGCAAGGGCCCACACATGGCCAATTACAGCAAGTGCCCGGTTTACGTGCAACTGTTGGAGGCCAGGACTAACAGAATCAACACACAGCAGACTCGACTCACAAAGACGTCGCCCCTACCTACGATCGGTAACTACCCTCCTATCCCTCGCACCCGTCAAAGCGTCCTTCCGACCAACCACCAAACCCCGGCCCAGCAGCTAAGCAAACAGCAGAGGCCACCACAATGTACCGCTACTATATCAATATCACGGTGGGACGCAACAGACGCCCCCAACAAGAAAACATGACTTCCCCACTCTCAGACATAAAAGATTTCATAAACCTGCTCAAGGACCTAAACATTTTCAAGATACTCGCACACTTCAAACCATACCTCACCAGACTCGGAGAGGCGACCGACAAGACAGAAAAGTTGATGATATTGCTGGAGGGAGTGACTGAATACTTCTCGACTGACTATGACTAACGCAAAAGGGACGGCGACTAAAGACATACTTCGGAGTTTCATATGGAACGCGAATGGGATACTCACGCAAGCTAAGGAACTGGAAGATATATTTAAAACTTACTCAATAGATATATTGCCGTAATAAACGAGACTCATTTAAAGACAGAAAAAAATATCTCCCTTTTGGCTAAAATATATATAGAAACGATAGGCCTAGGGCAGGGGAGGGGGCATGGCCATCTTAATAAAAAATAATCTAGCCCTCCAACCTCATCAATTTCAAAATCTACAAAATATTGAAGCTACCGGAATAAATGTAAATACTAGGAGTGGGAGTGTCCGGTTCGCGGCCATATACAAACCCCAGACTAATACGCTACTACCACAAGAATTAGACGAGATCACAGACTACAAAAAACAGTTTTTGGCGGGCGATCTTAATTCAAAAAACACCATTTGGAACAGCCGACTAACCACCGGGGACGGATGAATATTAGCAGACCATGCAGACGCACACGACTACGTAGTTGTTTCCCTAGACGAGCCCACATTCTATCCCTCGAACTATCTACATAAGACCAGATATCCTTGACGTGGCGTTGACCAACATGGGTATAACCACGGAGGATATGACGGTACTAAAGGAACTAGATTCTGACCACAATCCTATATTGTGTGAAGTTAAAACTGACACCAACTTAATGATTAGGGGACTCAAGCAAACAACAGAAACTTGTGACTGGGAAGAGTTTAGGAGGACACTAGAGGCTAACATACCTGAAGTGCAAAATATAGATACAATAGAACAGGCGGACGCTTCACTACGACTATTCACGACCACAGTTCAGGAAGCCTACAGACTCAACACCACTAGGACCCCATACAACACTACCTCCGACAACAACACCCAGAATTGGACTTCCTCATAGCCAGAAAAAGGGAATCGAGGAGGTAATTGCAGACCTACAGAACCCCACACCACAGAACGATCTATAACCGACTCAGAGCTATGGTCAGGAGGAGAGTCAAAGACATCAGAATAGACAGATGGGACACTTACGTCACAGAGGCTGCACTAGACAGGGACAAGTTGTGGAAAGTAACACGACAACTCAGGGGGACCACTAGAAATAGGACTGTACCAGCTATCCACGGGGAAAACGGCATGGTCTACGAAAGCACAGAGATGGCCGAAGCCATAGCCGAGGTTCTAGAAAAATAGTTAAAACCAAATGGCGAACCACAAGACTACGACTTTACCAGAGATGCGACTAGAACAGTCAGGGACTATCTGGAAGGAACAAATGACACCAGCGCAGAGGTAATCACTCTGGACGAGCTCACCACAACCATAAAATACCTACCAAGGAGAAAGGCGCCAGGATACGACCACCTGACCAACGGAATACTAATACAAATGCCAGGGAGAGCGGTAATAGCGCTACTGACACTACTAAACGCACTACTGACGCTCTGCTACTTCCCTACTGACTGGAAGCTGGCTAGGGTAATAACAATCCCCAAACCTGGTAAGGACCCGATGTTCCCTCAGAACAGAAGACCGATCAGTTTACTAGCGACCCTGAGCAAAGTATACGAGAGACTAATTCTCAAAAGATTAAAAGCACTAAACAATAGACTAGGAGTTATTCCAAACCTTCAGTTTGGATTTAGACGCCACCATTTCACCACCCATCCTGCATTAAACTTAGTAGAAGACGTAACTGACGCGTTTAAAGAAAAGAAATATACAATAACGATCTTCCTAGATGTCGAGAAAGCTTTTGACAAGGTTTGGAATCTTGGACTTATTCAAAAACTAATAAAATTCAACTACTCCAAATGGTTAATCTTCTTGATATCCAGCTTCCTCAGACGGCGTAGGTTCCAGATGGTTATGAACGGCCAAATATCGCAGACTCACACTATTAAAGCAAGGGTACCGCAGGGCTCATCACTAGCACCGCACTTATATAACATTTATGTAGCAGACATTTCCACTCACGATCAAGTTCAGGTTAGACTCTTCGCTGACGACACCATGCTCTATGTAGCTAATAGAAATATAAATTACGCATCAATTGCAATGCAAAGACACCTCCTCCTCCTCCAGGACTGGCTCTCCAACTGGACAATTAAAGTAAATCCCACCAAATCAGAAGCCGTAATCTTAGCTAAAGGTAGGAAACCTCTCCCCACCCCACTCACCCTATTTGACACAGAGATTCCACTCCAAGACGAAGTCAAGTACCTTGAGATCACAATAGATAGGAAACTCACCTGGAGGAGTCACATGGATAAGACCAAGAAAAAAGCAATGGGTAGATTCATACAACTGTACTCCCTGTTTAGAGGAGGGCAGCTCTCAATTCCCACTAAAGTACTACTATACAAGCAGATAATTCAACCAATCATTCTAAATAACTGTGTAGTATGGAGTTATGCCTCCAAAACACACACCCGCAAACAGCAGATAGTACAAAACAAAATACTAATAATACTCACAGGGGCAGACAGATACACTAGTAACAAACATCTCTTTGATAATTTGATGCAAAGATTATTAGTTCACGCTCACAAATAACATTTAGCAAACATAAAAACAATGAAGTTGAATTCAAAAAGTATCAAAGAATATTTTCTAAATATAGAACGTATCTAACTGATTGCAGACATAAAATTTATAGCAACCCTAATTATGTATTTAAACTTATTTAAATTGGTATCAGTTTGATTCACTATCAAAAAAATTCTATGTTATAGGTTTATATCTAGGGGGACTTTACCCGAGCATTCCCCCGCTTCCAAAAAAGGAAATTTGGATTGTATTCTAGATATTAACCAATGTTTTTCTTCCATATGATTACCTACTATATTCTGTTATGAACTAAAGTCCCAGGAGTGCTATTTTTTGGTAAATTTACTTTATGAAAATGACTGCAATCTTGTCGACATAAACAATATTTTCTTTGACTCGGATACTGTAATTGCAAACGTATAGCTATATTATTTAATAATCACCTGCATCAGTGGACACGCGGATTAAGGTATCACATTTGGCTTGGTTTTCCGGTGAATGGGAAGGTCAAGGTTTGAGTCTTATCAAAGTTTACTGAACGTGTTTATTTCATAGATATTTTTCCATTCTCTCTTCACAAACAATTTTTGTTTTATTTATTTAAATTCTATCTCTGCCCTGTACCCATTAATGTAATTGGGTATAGGGCTGAGGTAAAATGTAAGAAAGGTAATTTTTAAATCATTATCAAGCCTTCAAAATCAAATCAAACTTGATATATATTATTTGGTTGATTGTAAGTGAATAACTAGTTTTGACTTCACCAACTCCCTTAAGTTTTAACGATTTTTAGTAGATATTTCAACTAGGTTTTACTACACAACCTGGCTTTTTTACGTTTAATTTTAGTGCTGGATTAGAGATAGGGAAGATATAATTTAGGCTAAATATACCTGCATTTCCATGAGCAGCACGCCATTTAATGAAAAAAATTACACCAAAAACAGGGTTTGAACCCCAACCACCTAGTCAACAGAAAACGAGCCTGACATCCTACTCTTTGTATCCACTAATGCAAATCCAACGTCCTACTGATAATCAATTTTTTATCAGAATTTATTCGAAAAAGTAACTAATGTCTGACTTGCTGTTCTCACCATACTTGTATCACGAAAGCAAAAGTTGAACCTAAGCGTTATCGAAAACTATTCGTATCAACTAAAATATTGTTCTGTGCAGTTCCTTCCTTTTAAAAGCGTGGACGTCCTAAAAGGTGTGCCTAGGATCCTCTGTCGAACTAGAGCTACATACAAAACAATTCCCGAAGTGATAAAAAACATACTACCAAATAAACTTACCAAGTAAAAATATATTTAAAAAATCTAACATTACAAATGTTTAAACCATGTATTGACTTTGAAAATTAACTCAACAGCCAAGGGATTTAGAATTAAATACTTACTGATTAAAATCAGCCCTGAATGTTGGGAAAGTTTGTGCCAAATACAGTTAAAAATTGTTCAGGAACTAAGAGTTTCTCAATCTTTAATTGATAAAGACTTTCCAAGGATTAAGCAAAAGTATTTAACAAAATTATCCCAAACAATCCTCAAAAATAGACATCCAACTCACTTGTATTTCAAGATTAGAGAATTGATACTTTCTTTTTACTTTCTCGCTATCTTACTAAAAACCGAACTCGAGATTTTGATGAATCTTGATGCTTAATAACTCCCTGATTCCGAAAAAGTTATTTTGAATTTCCGTCTGTCTGTCTGTCTATCTGTACCTCCAATTAGACCCTAAACTATTTTACCGATCGAGCTAAAACTTGGTATCTAGGGTTTTCATAGGGTCAACCCGAAAGGTTTTTGGATTTGGATATCTACCCCTAAAATTAAGGGTAGTTTACTGAGGGGGAAAAGAGAAAACGCCAATTTTCTCAAAATCTGCTCTAACGAGTTTGATTAAAATTCGTATCTAGGTCATTGATTAGGATTATAAATAAACTGGTTATTTTCATTTTCCCATGAAAATGACTTTTAGGGTACTTTACAGAAGCGTTAATTTCCGTATCTCCGCAACTATTTGAGATACTAAATAACTTATCATTGCAAACTTGTAGTACTATTAGATATAAAAAACTTTTATTTGACATATATTTTATAAAACCAACAGTTCCTGATGTATTGGCAAATATAACCTATTGATACCATTTTGTGAGCTTTAGTTGTAAAGAGATACTGCGGGGTTCCGTACCATTTATTTTTATTGGTTTCCGAATGTCTTCAAGGTTTGACCTCATTTTTTGTCTATGATATCCTTGTGACTCCTTGATAACATAGAAGTGTTCAAATTAACTTTTTCTTAATGTTTTTTTAACTGTCTTCTACCCTTCAAGGATTTGGTCATTTAATTACATTGGTGGGGGAGGTATAGTTTAGGTTAAACATACCCTTATTTTGCATGGAGGGGGAGGGTAAAAATGCTTAAGAAAATTTACAGCTAGTTTACCAGGCTGGAATTTGAATCCCGACCTCATCACCGTTGAACCAAACGAGCATACAATAAAGATTGCGCACCTGTCGATAGCCTACTTGTTGTAACTGCAGTAAATTAGGTTTTATAATTGTTAAGTTCTCTTTGAATTTTGCACCTTCTCTAACACCATTGTAACCTCTTTAAAGAATTTAACTCAACAGACATTTCAACCCCCACCTCCCAGCCCTGAAACAAGTGAGTGACCAATTGGTTGGAAACAACTATTCTATCACTAATTAAACAAAACAAAATTGTTAACAGTTGTTTTATTACTTGATTATCGGTGACCTGGTGGTCGAGGGGTAAGGTGTCGGACTTCTGTGCTGGGTTCCGGGCCTCAATCCTCGGTCCCGGCACAGATTTATCTGATTACCAAACCCTTCCTTCACCTCTGACAAGACTTGACAAGACGTGTATTAATCACAACTTGTGAATGTGTGGAATGCCAGGCCTCCACCGTGGTTCGGATCCCACGTTAAACTGTAGGTGCTTCATTTCATCTCACAATCACCCTATCATTACACATTAGCGTAAGTGTGTATAACCCGAATGGGTAGTAAGACGCGATAATAATAATAATATTAGTTGATTGATTTTCTGCATGTTAATATTATGTTCATAGTTGATTGATTTTCTGCATGTTAATATTATGTTCATGCCAAATAAATAAATATAGATGGTGATTTTAATTGGGATTTTTTTTTTTATATTAAGACATGTACACTTGTTTGTATTTGAAAAATATTTTGTACTTTGTGAAAAAACGTTTAAGTTTAAATTTATAAATAAATATAGATTATTTTAAACTTAGTTTGCTTTTTATTTATATTTCCTTAAACATTTATTTAAACTTGATGTGTTGATTTTAGTTTTTCTAGAAATGGTAAAGAATTATATTGTGCCAACCATTATCACTTGATCATATTTTATTAAAAAACTTACTTTTGACCCAATGAAAATAATTTTTGTAGAAACCAATATGTATGTTATGTTAAATATTTATTTAATTACATTTGGTCTTAAAAATATTTCAAAATAAAAATTGTTCAAGTGAAATGGATTAGCAAAACAACCAATAGCACACCAACTAATAGTAAAAATAAAAATAAAATAAAATAGTAGTTGTAGTGCTACGCAAAGAAAATACCTACTGAGCCACCGAGACCCCTACTTAATACAAGAAAAGCGCTCACATATCTGTCTAGATAGCAGCATAAATGTGGAAAACACCATACAAACATTTTATCATAGACTTAACAGATATTTCGTGTTAATCTCTGGTGTTAACCTGATCACTGATGATCTGTGAATCGGCCTACTCGCCAGCCCGCCATATTATCGTTTGTTTTGAGTACATACCGGTAAACCAAACTAATAGTTTTCATTGATTATTTTCAATCAAAACGTCAAGTTGGCTATATTTTTGTTTTTGGTTTGTAGAAATTTTTACTATATATTTATAATAGGTCAGAAAATATTAAAATACATACATTTGATTAGTTGTTTGTTAATTCAATCCTTAAGGCCAAGACTCCGTATCTGTAGGTCCGTAGTCCTTAAGCAATCGATGCTACAGAGTCCTTATCCGTAAGTCCTTACTCCGTAGAAGTAGCCCAACTTTAACTTTCTACGACCCGCCTCGGTGGCGTAGTTGGCTAACGCGCTTGTGTTGAGCTCTACTACTGAGGACGGGGAGATCGAGGTTCGAATCTCGGTCGGGTGAACTGAGGGTGGCTTTTCCTAAATGGTTTTCTACTCTCCCTCCACGCAAATGTGGGCTCACTTCCTCTAATTCAACCTTCCCAATTCCTAATCCATTAGAGTAATTAGTACATAAAGCGTATAACCTGAACGGGCAGTAAGACGCGGCGCTAAATATTATTAACTTTCTACGGACTACCAGTCACAGCCGAGTAAATATGCACATGCGTGTTGAAATAAAGAAATTATAGCAGTGATAAAGAATCCGTCGCTATGGAAACACATACAAAATGAAAAGATGAGGACTTATTTCAGAAACATTTTTCTAAAAATCTAAACACCCCAGGAAGAGCAGCTTATAGGAAAGTGTTTTCTGAGAAATACCAAGTTCTCAGAAATATTGGCGTTGCTTTTGTAGGTTCAACACCCCTATTTGGTTTATTCTCTATTTATTAGCGTCATTTAATTTGTTGTAATTGATAAATTATGGATACTAGTGATTTTTCATTCAAAATATTAGTAGGCCTACATCTGTTAAGCATTTTCAGGCTATTGCAAACACTTATTGTTTGATAATTAGAATAAAGCTATAAATATATTTCTTGTAATTGCTCTTAACCTATATTTTAATATAAATACTTGAAGTTTTCTCAACAAAGTTGTTTTTGGTTTCTTTGATCAGCTGACTGCTTGACGCACGCTCTGTGATGTAGACTATTTTCTTTAAAATTTTTTGAATGTATCAAGTCTCTTACTATCTCATTGGTTGAAACGGTCACGTGATTACGGATATTAAGACTGTAATCATGAGTAGAATTTCTTATAGACCAGGAGTACGGACCACGAACCTACGATTACGGAGTCTGTGTCTGGGCCTTTACATTTTTAATGCTCCAGTAGAAACATTAGAGGTTAATTTTCTCCACAGTGTGGCCAGTAGCATACACAGGATTGACAAGCGGGGGTGGGGAGGGGGGTTCAAGAGGGTTATCCCCAAACTACGATAGGGGGTGCTCGAGCTCCGCCCCCCCCTAAGGGGTACACTACTAATGCTAATCCTTTATTGTGTTCCTTACATCCCCACCTTAAACATTCCAATAAAAATAATCTCTCTATTTCTTGTGATTTAGCAGAACTGCTGATGATGGAGAAAAAGCCCAGACACACAATTCCCAGCACACTATCAGAGGGGCTATACTTGTATGGCTCTGGATGTGAACCCGACCCTTTGTCATTCCACGAGAATGTTTTGGATTACTTTGAATGGACAACTCGGAAATACATGTCGTAAGTTTTGTTGTATACAATATTATGACTTTGTTATTACCCGCCTCGGTGGCGTTGTTGGCTAACGCGCTAGTCGTGTTGAGCTCGATTGCTGAGGACGGGGAGATCAAGGTTTGATGCTCGGTCGGGTAAACTGAGGGTGGTTTTCCTAAATGGTTTTCCACTCTCTCTCCACACAAATGCGGGTTCACTTCCTTTAATTCAACCTTCCCAATTCCTAATCCATTAGCATAATTAGTACTTAGAGCGTATAACCCGAACGGGTAGTAAGACACAGTGCTAAATAATAATAATAAAAAAGACTTTGTTATTGACATCTACATGCTTCCCTATAAGGGCGTACGAAGCTTCGAAACAAACATCAGGTTTGATTTCGCTTTGAAAAAAATTTGATCTTCAAAACTTTACCAATAAAAATATTAACAGCTAAAATACTAAACTTATGTTCAATTACTGCCATTATGAGCTGTTTTGTACATTACAAATTTATTCAAATTGAAAAATATCTGAAGTAAATGAATTACATGTTGTTACAGTAGCCTTATTCATCATATTGAATCAAAATAATAAGCCTACAAACAACTGTACAATAAAACATTTTCCAAATAATTTTAGTGCATATAGGAATTTAAATAGCTACAATATAAAATTTTTTCAAGCTTGAAGCAACTAACAAAAAATATTCAAACTTCAATTTGACTTTGAAAATATTTAAAATAGGCCTATTCGATATGAGTTTGCTTCAACTCGAAAGAGTGGCCTGTGCTCACCCCTACTTTACGGTAGGCACTCTTAGTAACTGGAAACTTTAGTAGCTACATTAAAAGCACATGTATTCAGTAACAAACCCAACTGAGGCAGTTTGTCATGCCCACATCAATAGTCAATGTTGATACGAAAGAGGTCAACCAAGAACAACACACAACATAAGCAGGTAATACAGCTCAAACCAGATGTCTTAAGAGCCTCTTTCATCTTCACTTGGCGATATCAACAGTTGTTGAATATCTATGAAGGCTGTTCTGAAATTTGTGTACAACTATTCCTCTTTATTTAAAAAGTTTCTCATCTAATGCCGCTGTGATCATGACAGATATTGAACAACTGGTAATATCACCGTGTGAAGATGATTAAACTAAACATATTTATTAATGCAATATTTTATTTGTTTTTGATATTAAATGATGGCAAAAATACTGACCTAACTCACACATCCAATCCATTCTATATTAATGATGGAGAGCTGTATTTTTCAGTGGTGAATCTTGGGCAGCGATTAAAGAGATCTTGGAATCTGAAGCAATATCAACACTGACTATAAGACCATTGATAAAGAAATACTATGACTTGGCAGGAGAACTTAAGGGTTGGTACTTTTTCATTATTTCTCCCTATCTTACTGTAATATATATATATATATATATAT
>CABEEJ010007562.1:0-12577 GCA_901482245.1 Timema douglasi | reverse complement strand
ATATATATATATATATATATATATATATGAATACAAGGTAAAGTAAAGAAAGGAAATATTGAAAGAATCATATAAAAGGAACAAACACGATATGACTTTCACAACAAAAATAATAACGTAGTTCACACTTTACATTGCTACCACTGGACAAAGAGGTGAGGGCTGCCTCTAGAAGAAAATTGATCATTACCACCCAATCCCCCGACCTAGGTTTCATTCCATTGGAACTTATCAGAAGGGGAAACAAAAAGAAAAAGGGAAAATTGTAAAAAATGATAGGACACTTGAATAGGATAAACACAGTAAATGGACATTGAATGTGAATATAAATAATACATCTTTAAGGAAAACCTCTTTTTGTTTTTTAAGGTGGTTTGTAATTTATATTTGGAAGAAGGTAGAGGAAAGGTGAACTATCACCATCTATTTATTCTATTACCACATTTAACAAATGGTGGTAGGGGAGGGGGGTTATTTATTTAAGTAAATCCACAGTATTTATCTCTCAATTGCTAGCAGTGTAAAGCTATATTTTTTGAAAAAAAAATTGTAAAAGCCACATCGTATTTGTCTCTCCAATTTATTCCCACTCCTATCGCTTGTATTGCATTCCATGTCACCTTGTGGTGACTATAGACATGGCTGAATTTTTTTTTTCTTTTTTGTGAGATTGGTATTTACTTTTTAAAAATGATGAATTAACGGCCTGCCGGCGAGGAGGGGAAGTTCAGGTGTTGTGTTAATTCTAGATTTAAGTCGGTTTGTAAGTCTTATTTTGACATTGTAACCCTAGCTCTAAATTTAGAGGGGTTCAAATACATGAAAAGAAAATATAATCTAATGTTATTAAAAAAAGGTAAATAAACAAATAAGAGTGAGTAGTGTGAGTTATTGTTTTGTCAATGCTGGGTACATAATATGTCCCCAGTGCACACAACTCAATCTTAGATGCGGAAAAAACTACGGTCCTCCTTCATATATATATATTAATATTATATGGACAGGATAAAGTTGAAAGCTTAAAAAATAAAAAAAGGGTGCCTGGATATTGTATTTTCCTAAACCTAGGGAAAACATGGCTTAAATCTGGTATTAAAACATTGCAAATCATAAATAGCAAGTTTATTAAATGTATGCCAAATTTTAATAACATGTATATATTTAGAAGAAATTTAAATTTGCTCCGTATGGATACAATAACAGCAATGACCTTAAATATGTGCAACTATAAACATCAATATTTCCCAAAAAGAAATTATTTCATACAAATTTAAATGTTTTTTAATTAAATACCATAGAAAAATTATGCAAAACAAAGTTAATTCAATGTCTATGAATACAAAACATAATGCATAGCATTACTAAATTTGAATATTACTATATATACTATTATAGATAATTTCTCCCCAATAAAACATTACCGACTTAAATATGAAATGTACTCCACAAGTTAAGTAATTCAAAGTTAATTCAATTATATAAATACCAAGCCTACCGCATAACATTACCAATTTTGAATAATATTATGTAATATTATTAATGAATTCTCTCAAAATAAACCCTTACTAAATTAATTGTGAAATACAAATCACACGTCAAATAGTCCAAAGTTAATTCCATATTTATAAATATCAAGTGTAACACCTAATATTACTAAATTAATTATGAGACACCACTCACAAGTTAAATAGTTTAAAGCTAATTCCATATTTATAAATATCAAGTATAACACATAAAATTACTAAATTTTGAATAATATGACATAATGTTATTAACGAACTCTCCCAAGTAAATATATACTAAATTAATTGTGAAACACAACTCACAAGTTAAATCAATGTTCTAAAAAGAACGAAGAATAATACAAGACTTCAATAATTTATATTAAAAAAAAGAATGGCCGAAAGAGAATTTTGAATATTTAAAAGATATTACTACGCCGAAAGAGAATTTTGAATAGTTACAAGATATTATTACGCCGAAAGTGAATTTCTCATTACATTTTATATAAGCCCTCGAAGCCTCGGCTTCGTCTTATTACTTCCACGCCCAATCCAAGAGTGCAGTCTATTTTAATGGACTGTCTTTTATATGGTGCACAAAACTCGTAGAACAGGAGAGACGGGATCAAAAGGGTGGGAATCACAGAGTTTAACACAAAGTAAGGGGGGATGTGCATGACACTGGAAACGTCTGGCTGTTACTGGCCTCTTCTACTCTTGTCAATGTCGTTGGGCTGGCAATGAGCATGGTGGCGGTCTCTAGCGGGCGAGGTTTGATTCTTGGCTCGGACCTGACAGTTGTTCACGGGCCGATAATGTGGCCCGACGTGTTGTTATTAGGTCGTACACAGCCTGGACAGTGAGATTTGGTAAGTGTAGTTGTTGTTGACTTGCCCATTTTTATTTGACTTGTAGCTAGAATTGCTACAACACTATCTGGTTCAGAAAGTGTGTGATAACTACTTTCAATAAAAACCATCTTAGGGTCAATGTGAACACCTTTTATAATTTTTTAATTTTCAATAATAGTTGAAATAAAATTATATTTTCTGAAAATGTTGTTAGTTTTATATCACCTGCAAAAATTTCAATCATTCATCTTTACTTTTTCATGTTAAGATTAGTTATAAAAAAACCTTGTGTGTTTTTTTAACAAACTAATGGTGCATAGGCTCACAAAATCAATTTTCCTAAGTACAAAAAAACTTCTACAGGTTGAAACCCATTTTTTTGTAGTTTGTAAATAATTATAGGATGATCTGATTTTTATAAAGTTCTTTTATACCTTGTATTAGTTGCCTAATTTACGAGTTCACAATTACCCATTACTTTTCAATTTATTGGGTAGTTGTGAATGCGGCCAAAGTTAAGCCTAGGCCTACCTATAAATTCACATGATATAGCGCTGTAAATCAATATATTATGTAGCCTAAGATTTTGCTTTGTTTTTTGTACCATTATAAAAGTGTTTTGTACCAGTCAACAATTTTTTTGTAACTATATCCTCTTTTAAATTTATTTCTCACTTTTTTTTTTTAAACATTCTTGCATGACATAGAATATGGGCAGTTGTGAATGCTTATTTTTGACCATTACGTTTTGAAACTGGGCAAAAGTGAACACCATAACATACTTTTCATTTACAAATGCCCATATCTTCCATACCTGTCTGTTTAGTATTTCTCCTAGTGGCATTCACAATTACCCCTAATTCCAGAGTAATTGAGAACACAGTTCGGGTAACTGTGAACACGCTAGTGCTCAGTTATTATTAGCTGCAAAACTAAAAACTACAAGTGTTTCATAAAATTGAAGGCTTAGATAGACTCGTCAAAAAACGTTCACAATTACCCACATTGACCCTATAAGCGAATTGTCACAAAGCCAGGTATGCCAGTGTAGCTATAAATGATCAATGTTGATTACAATCATAAGTTTGTGTTTCATAAACTGCCGTTAATGTTGTCTTTATTACTGTATAAATATGATTTCAGGACGAAGTGAACATATTACTCAGGACGAAACTGCAGCGTTTCTTTTCCATATGTATTTTAAGGAGTCCGGTTCTTTCCCCCGGAGACGCATTGTACAGTTTGTACTCGGGGAGATCCCGGCAAGCACCATCCATCATGTTTTTCAGGTAATTATCATCATAAAAATATTATTATTTTGTTTTTTAATCTCACTTTTTAATGGTTATATTCAAAAATCGAAATGGTCAAGTGATCAAAGTTGCTACAGATCCAGAGACCCCGAGTTCAGTCCTCGGCGATTTCAGAATTTTCTCGTGAAGCGGTTGATATGGATCAACCTGGTTCAACAAAGCGTCGTAAGGACAAATGAGGAGCTACTTGAATAAATAAGTGGCAGCTTTGGTTTAGAAAACTGATATTTACTGCTGGATGGCTTGTGCTGGCCACATGACGCCCGCCATCCACTAATGTTGACCCCATCATCGCTAACGTGGCGACCGCTCCGGTCGGTATGGTAAAACGATTTTCAGCTTCCTCTGTCCTTCCACTCTTCTTCCTCCAACTCACTCACTTGCTGTTATCTGCTCTTCCTGTCTCTTGTTTTCCCTTGAGGTCTATTTCCTCCATACCTCATCTCCATCATTTTCCTTGTATTTCTTTGTTTTTACATTTTCGTCACATACTTTAATGTCATATTATAACCGGTCTTGTGGTATAGTGGTCATCTAGTCCCCCAGCTGATGACATAGAGGTCCTGGCTTCATTTCTCCGGTGGTATCGAGGGATTGCTCTCGAAAGGGGAATAATTCTCATGGTCACCCATTTTTGGTTAATTAGGCTTAAGTTAGGTTAAGATCTTGATTGGCTTCATCCCTTCATATTCACTATCATCATCAGCTCACCTCATCGGGACATGGAAAGAGCCTCCACGGAAAGGATGTACCGTTAGTACACTCGGGCGTCTTCTGGGCGACAGTACATTGTTACTGGATAATCTTTCCGCAAACTGAACCACAGATTCATTTAGACCAGATATGTAATTATTATTTATTATGTCGTATTGTCTCAAAACCCAAGTAATAATATAAAGATGTCACAATATCTGTTTTTCTTTATTACAATTTAATTTAAAATCAATAGTTGCTTCTGAATATCAATTTCTTAACATTTAAAATTCCAATCCTTTATTATACATTCTCTCTCACAGTTAAATATTTATTAATAATTTATATAGGCCTAGTCTACCGTAATTTAGTTAAGAAAACTCTTAAATAGAATTTATTAAAAGTAGAGATGGGTCGAATCCACTATTTCTCGAATCCGAATCTACATTTTATTTTTGAATCTCAAATCCGAATCCGAATCCTAGCAAATCGTTATAAATTTTAATGATTTACAAATAGACCTACATTACACAATATAGGCCTAAGCTGTGAACTGTGTATGGTTTATTTCAATCATGCTTTCAATTTTAATTAACCCTAAACCCTCCCCCTCACAAAATACAGGTTAAAATCCAGCCAAATCAAACAATCTAGACTCATATTATTGTTTAAAAATCAAATCAATTAAAATTTGAGTGTATTTTAGTTATTTTTAAAAGTGTTGTTAGAATTGGTTAAGTTTCTAAAAAAACATGGGAAATAAACAGATTAGGCCTATATATATCCTTTGATCAACTTTAATCATTGTTAAAGGATATTTTATTGTATTAAGATACCGTAGCAAAAATAAAAATACAAATGGATATTTTTAATAAAGACTAAAACAACATGCTTAACAATTAAACATACTCTAAATTGATAAAAATAGAATCAATAGAAAGAGCAAAGGTAAGCTGAGAAATCTTAAGTTATGAAATGAATTATAAAGATAATATATAAGTTAGCATTTCAAAAAAGTATTTAGTTTAAAATGATTGTGATAAAACAAAAATCCAAATTCTCCGAACACTTAAAACAATCCGGCCATCAGCCCACTCCTATGAATAAATGTATGAAACTTCTTCACAGTTCTTCCAAGGGCATCACCATGAACACCGCTGAGAACATTTTCATCCAGACTGCATTAATCAACAACAGAATAGTTTTAAATGAACAGACCTACTTTGAAAACCAAACTCTTATTAACACCCTTAGGAAACTTCCACAACATACCAAACTTAAATTTCATCCCATTTGTTCCAGCCCTTCCTTCCATCGTAGTCAATGACCTGTTCGGGCCAGAGTCGAGAAGATTTTTACCTTTATCTATCCTGTCTTATCATTTATTTCTCTCTTCCTAAGCCCCTTTCAATTATGGATTTATTTTATTCTGCCTCTTTTCATTCATATATCTATCTATCTCTGATTTTCACTACGATATATCTAGTTTGATCTTATACCCCCTTTTTCCATTTGTCTGTTTTTCTTTGCCATTCCAGAAAAGACTTCTTAGTTTACATTTACACATCTTTTTATAGTTTAATTTAGTTCTATTCGATTTGTCGTAGTAGGAACTCATTTCAGGATTCTTTTTTAGGTAATTATGTTATTTCATTTTCACAGTTATAAATGTCAAGTTTCCTGGTTATATATTAACTTAATTTCGTTTTTTCCTTGTATTGGCTAACATTGAGTGTTGTTGCTACAACTTACGTTAACCTTTTTTCTCATCTAGACCTGAGGATGGTGCCATTGCAGCGCCGAAACATGTCATGACAATCTCACTCCAGAATTAAAAAAAAGGAACAAGGGCATTAAACTTCTCAGATAAGAATAGAATTTAACTTTATTAACTTCTTTATATCTTTATGTCAATTCTAACTTATAAACATATATATATTTTTACACCATATTATATTGTTCCTCTAATATTCTTAGATCTTTTGGACATTTGTCTCATTTAACATTTCGTAGTATTGAATTGTGATATTATAAATTTCCTGAAATACAAGAACAATTAACTTACTAGTTTTCTTAACTGAATAGGCATCATTCTCAAATTCTATAACTTAATTGTAACTAACTTATAGTATTTTTTATCAATACCATACACTCTATGATTATGTTTGACTCATGTCTTAATACATATATTTAATATGTTTTGTTCTGATTCTGTATATGTTACTTTGACTCACATTTTTAATATGTATGTATAATGTCTAGTATTATATTTTAATTTTATTCAAATTTGTTTTATCACAATCATTTTAAACTAAATACTTTTTTGAGATGCTAACTTAAATATTATCTTTATAATTCATTTCATAACTTAAAATTTCTCAGCTTACCTTTGCTCTTTCTATTGATTCTATTTTTATCAATTTAGAATATATATTGTTCCTTACTACAATTAATTATGTTTTTTATGAATTAAACATACATTGGAAATAGTGAACTCAATAATGCTTAAGTATGTTTTATTATTATTTTACTTTATATCCATTATCAATTTTTGCGTAGAAAGCAAATATATTTGATTCTTGCGATATATCGATTTCTGAGAATACATTCTATTTAAAACATAAACATATTTTCGACTACAATATGTTCATTCCCATTTTATAAGGCAGGACTATGTTTGAATATATCTACAATTATTTCAATAACATATTTTTAAAAAAATAATGGATTAGCAAGTCGTTATTTGATTCTTAAAACTCGAGAGCGCTTACTAAGTAATCAGATTACCTGAATCGATTTTAAACAAACAATCGATATATGATACGTAGGCTGGTAGGGATAAATAAACAGTTTTATTGCTGTCTGACTGTTGACAGTATTTATTTTTCATGAAACCCAACAAAATGTCTAACTTAAGGATCGTATGCAATAAATTGTGGCTCTTTACATAGTTGTAGGTAATTAAAACAAGTTGGGTAGTAAGAATTAACAGTATCTTTATTTTAATAATAACTTGGGCGAGTAAACATAATATACGTCATGGCGACTGACTTTATATCGTGTGTAATGGCTGCTGACTTTGTATCATCCGTAGTGTGTTCTTATTTCTGTTTAAAAAAAATCTGTAATTTGCTTAATTTATTTCTAGTTTATTTGTAATTCTAGTTTTCATTTTCAGTTTTTGAAGAGTTTTAATGTGTTTATTAAAATATTTACATGATTGTTTGTGAGGTGAAAGTTTATAAGTGAGCATGTGCTGAAACGGTCGAGTCCAAGTTTCCCATACAGGTGGGAGGGTAGGGTACTAGCCACATAAGATTATCCACACCTAACAATTTTTTATTTTTTTAAAGAAGATTTTATTCATGTTTATCTCTTTTGTCAGACAAAATAAATATGACGGATTAAGTAGTGTTTTTCAAGTTAGGCCTAACTAAGTAATTTTTGAATTCAACATATTATGCTTTGTTTATGAGGTGAAAGATTCGATCATCGAATCCAGTAAAACACCAAATCCTCAAATCTCGAATACTTGTCAGGATTCGGTGGACTCGAGTGGCCCATCTCTAATTAAAAGCAATCAGCTTAAACGAAACAGATATTTACATCTCAAGAAGAGCCTTAGAACACTAAGGTAATGTTTTTAAAGGCATTTAAAATTTGACAGTGCTAAGCTGAAGTGCAAAAAAAAAAACACCTTAATATGGTTTATGTGTTTAAATGCCAGAACTTTTCACTTAGCATTCTGATGAAATCTAATTATCGAGTTAATTGTAACATTAATATTGATTCACGATTCTTTCGATATCATTAAGAATTGATGGAGAAAGCATACGCTTGTACAATTATACTCCATTCATGGTAGGAATTATTCTCTGAAAGGTCTTTTTTCCTACCAATATCCTACTACATAATAGATTTCTGGTAGGGAAAAAGGCCTTTCAGAAAACAATTCCTACCATGAACAGACTTTAAGTGTACTGCCTTGTACTATGCGTGAAGAATTACCCTGAGAATAGGTTAAATCATGAATAACTCAGTGGTAAGATGATTGACACACTTAGTCAAGGGTCCTGGGTTTGATTAACATTCCCAGATGTAATTTTTTTTTAAATTCACAAATATTAAGAATTGAGTTTGACAGATTTTTTTATAACAATTGTCCTGTTTTAGAATATACATAAGATAGCATCGTGTCTGCCGGATTATACCGTCGACCGTTTCCGTCAATTTGAAGTCCCTGGAAAGCTTTACGACGCTGACAACTGGATGTGTAAGGATGAACTAACTTACGAGACGATTGATATCTCCAAGCTGGATGATGATTTGTTGGAGTTTGCGCCAGAGACTGATGATGAGTATGAAGCCGCGATATCGAACAATCTCGTCGCCTTGACCACCACACCCAATAAAAGTATATATTTTTTGCATAGGTCTTACTATCCCTTAGGGTTATACGTCTATGTACAAACTACACTAATGTGTTAGGGCTTAGGAAGGTTGAATTTAGAATAAGTGTAACTGCATTTATGGGGAAGGAACATGAAAAACCACCCTTAGTATACTCTACCAGGATTCAAACGCTGATATTCCTGTCATTAGCAGTCCAGTTTATTGCAGGAGTGACTCCTTAGATTGTTTGACCAACGAAGTGGGTCTTCACATTTTTAATCTAAATATTGACTAAACTTAGATCAGCATTAAAAAATATATCTATTTACGGTGTATACATATATTTATTTATTTATTGCAACTTAAAAGTAGTGGGGAGCTACTGGAATAAAGAAGTAGCGGCTCTGGACTAGAAAACTGAGATTAATGGCCGGAGGTTTAGTTGTGTTGACCACATGACACACTTTATCACCAATGTTGGCATTATCTTCGCCAACAGAAGGCAGCCACTCTGTCAATATAGCTTGTATGCTGGCTGATACCATATAGTTTTTTTTTGTAACTTATAAATAGACTTAATAAATGTGAATGGTTTTTTCCCCCTACAGAGGAGCATATCCCTGACACCAGCTCACCCTTCATTTGTGCTCACAACATAGATGATATTGCGGAAGAGCTGCATTTCTCTTACTCAACGGACGCTCGGAAAGAAGATATTGCTCCAATATCTACGATGACCCTAGATGTATGTATTGAAACTATAACCAGGTCGAATCCACTATTTTATGAATATGAATCTCTAATCCAAATCTCCAATTTATCTTCTAATCTCGAATACGATTCTTGGAAAATATTATGAACACAAGAGGAAATACAAATATAATGGAATTATCTTCACCGACATCTGTTTACAGCCTGTGTTTGGGGGATTTTAGTAAAATGTATCCATCTTCCTCTATCCTTTATTCAGTCTTCATCCTTTAATTGCTTCCTAACTTTCTTTTGTTACTTGCACACTTATTGTTATCCACTCCTCCCAACTCTTTCTTGGCCTCCCTTGCGGTCTCCATCATTTTCTTTGGTATCCTCTCCTTCATCCTCATTACATGTCCATACCATCTCAGTCTTGCGGTCTTAGAATAATATTATAAAATACAAATAGTAACTAAATGGTAACACTATTTGTTATAATCCATTATTTGTAACATTCATACATTCACTTGGGTATTAAATTACTGGTCTGGGGTCTGGTTGTTAATTTCAAACTATAATTAGAATTGGTTCTTAACCACCAATAAGCAGTGTTAGAGCTCTAAAATAAATGTCACTTGAAAAATTGAGAAAAATAATGTTTTTAAGGATTTGAGTCTCAACTCTCATATATTTCAAAGGATTAGAGGGCCCACCCATTATTAAAATATACTAGAGATGACATTTTCAATCCCTCGAGTCCTTTGAGTTCGAAGAAACAAATTTCACTAGGGGTGTGCAAAGTTTTGAAACTTCAACTTGGCATAAAAAAAAATCAGCTTTGACCCTGTTTTCTAAAAAAAAATTGTCTTTGACATTTACAAAGCTTCACCAATAAAAATATTGACAGTTAAAATACTCGATTTATTGGTCAATTATTGTCATTCTCGGCTGTTATATAGTTTAAAAATTGATATTCGTTTGACAGAATACAAATAATAGATTTGCATGCTGTTTTAACAACATTATTTATCAAATTTAAACTTAATATTTCAAACAATTGTACAATAAAACATTTTATAAATGATTTTAATGTAGAAAGTTATATAAATAAACACAATATTTTTTTAAGCATAGACCTAAAACAAAACAAAATTTCTTACTAAACTCAATTCAGTTTCAAGAATATTTCGTATATTGGATTCTGGTTCACTTCTTAATGGAAAAGTGGACTTTGCTTACCCTTGAAGGCCTAGAGCTAAGTTTTGGGAGGGGGGGGGGTGGACTATATACACTTTAAATTGGTCTTAGAACTTATAAGTGTTTTATCCACAACATAATTATAGAATGAACTCAACAACCAGACCCCAGACCATTTATTTAACATTTAACTGAATGTAGGTATGTTATAATGAATGGACCCGCTTCACAGGCTGCGTGGCATAAGGTGTTTCTTTAATGTTAGACCGGCCTGCAGATTACAGGGAGAGCTGGGATCTAAATTCCGGTCGGCTTTATTGAGTGTAGTTTTTATTAAATGGTTTTCCACTCTCCTTCCATGCAAATGTGGCTACACTTCCTCTAATTAGAACCTGTCTCATTTCTAGCATAGTAATTGGTACAAATGCATTTCATCGCCCTCATGAACAGCGTCCAGCCTTTGGCCGGGTCTGTTTAGAACGTAAGCCTCTCCAACGCCTCTCCTTTTTCCCCCCTCCACTTTGACACAGTACTCTCCTCTCTCCTCATTACTCTCTTCACCCATATGTTCCTAGGTTTTCCTCTCGACCTTTTACTCCCCAGCTCAATATCCACCATCCTCCTGGCCATCCTTTCCCTCTCCATTCTTCTCGCATGGCCATTCCACCTTAGTCGTTCCTTCTCTGTCCTGGATTGGACTGGCTCTTCCTTTACCATTCTTCTTGCTCTCACATTTCTCATCCTTTCATATTTTGTCACGCCGATCCTGCTTCTCAGAAATCACATTTCCCTTGCTTACATCCTGCTTTTATCCTGTTTCTTCATTACCCACATTTCTGCAACATACGCCAACATTGGTAGGTAATAATAATAATAATAATAATCATCAACATCATCATCATAATAATAATCATCATCATCATAATCATCATCATTCGACATTTCCACCTCTGCGGGTTGTCTGGCACATACCTCTCCATTCCTGTCGATCTTTCCAAACTTCTCCCTCAGCCACACTTCCCCAGTCCGCTCCTTTAGCTTCCATGACCTACGCTCGGTCTATCCATCTTGTACTTGATCTTCTACCCTTCTCTTTGTTCTGTTAGGCTCTAAATCACTCCCTTGCACTCGTCTGGCATGTTCCTGCTCTAAATCAGTCTTCTCGCACTTCTGCTTGCCTTCCTCTCTCACTTATTTACCTCCTGTTCCTTCCACTCTTCTCTACAATACTAACCAGATACTTGAAACTTTTTTTTTTGCCGCACTAGTTGTATAACTTTCCTCCTTTCTTGTCGTGATCACCATACCACTCTTCCTAACATTAAACCTCGTCCCAAACCGCTCCATCACTTCTTCCCAAACCTCCAGCTGCTTCTGTACTTCTTATATATATATATATATATAATGAACTAATAGTAAATAATAAGAGAAGGTTCTTAAGAATTGCTTTGAAGGTAAAATTGAAGATTTGGATTGTTATATTATGGGTTTGATTCATCTTTTTCTACTAAATAAACTATTATCGAATTGATCTATTACTACTCGTTCTGTATTTTTCCATTTTGCTTAGTTGTCAGTACTTTCATTGAAAGCTAGGAATAGGAAGTATCTAGAGTCATAATTATTAAGATCGATTATTGATTCCATTAAGAATCAGGGGTGTCTAGGTATCCAAGAATTGTGTTTGATATCGCTAATCTTTAATTAATACACCTCATTTATACGTTTCCTTTAGATTCTACCTTTCTCATCCTAACCCACTAGCCTAATTAAAATGTTTATGGTCTGGATGGGTAACTACAGTAACCCCGTTGTTTCTTTGGTGGTGTCTGACAGCTCACAGCTCACTTCTGACAGTCAACATTTAGGGATATACCTAAATTTTGACCGTCAGAAGTGACAGCTGCTAAACACATGTTTTTGCAGATCATATGGT
>CABEEJ010007561.1:0-29734 GCA_901482245.1 Timema douglasi | reverse complement strand
CATCTCACAATCACCCTACCACTACACATTAGCGTAAGTGCGTATAACCCGAACGGGTAGTAAGACGCGATGCTAATAATAATAATTGACTGATAACCGGTACCCATAATGAATTACCGATTATTTCAAAGATATATTTACTGGTTTTGATAAGGGTAGATATGGAAATGGAAGTGCTATGATGGCAACATCGTGTGTACGAGGGAACTGTGCTGGGTGCTGCATATGTTGCCCATCCCCCAGGTGTATACAGTGACAACTTTGAGATCTAGTAGCGCTGCCGTTCTTCGTCGCTGACCCCAAGCTCATTACGTGGAAGTACATGTCTTTTTGGCGTTTAGCCCGACTGGGTAGTAAGAAGCGGCGCTAAAAACATGCTTGTCTTTCATCCAGTACAAACATCATATTGTTGTTCGTGGAGTTATGAATGATACTTATTATTATTATTATTATTATTAGCACCGCGTCTTACTACCCGTTCTGGGTATACGCACTTACACTAATGTGTAATGGTAGGATGATTGTGAGATGAAATGGAGGACCTACCGTTTAACGTGGAATCCGAACCACGGTGGAGGCCTGGCATTCCCCACATTCACAAGATTCATTCACAAGATGTCTTGTCAGAGGTGAAGGAAGGGTTTGGTAATCAGATAAATCTTTGCCGGGACCGAGGATTGAACCCCAGCTGACAGCATAGAAGTCTGACACCTTACCCCTAGACCGCCAGGTCACCCACTATGAATGATACTGTACGGATCTATTTGTATCCTTATCCTTGAAACCATTTTTCATTTGGAAGGGGGGAGAGGTATCTGATGTAGGCATATGCAAGAGGTAATGAATAAAGTAAACTAAAAGTAAATTACAAAACTTTTAACTCAACAAGCAGATTCTTGCTTTATTTGTAGGAGCTAAGGATCTCGGTTAGTGTGTTGACAAAGAGTTATAAGAAACTTTATGAAAGTGTCCCGTATTGTCAAATTACACAGTGAAGCGTATTACAAAGTACAATAGCTTTCCATCTGTATTTGAGATTGTTTTGTAAAGCGTGTGCAAGTAGAATTAAATGCACACAAAACATTCATTCTAGGTCACACAAGTTTATAGACAGAAAAGGATTAGGTAATTAGATTAAAAACGAAAGATACACAAAGGAGTAGATAATGATAAATGAGTAATAAAGATTCGAAACTTTCAAATAGATAGTTTGAATTTTTTTTAAACTCAATTAAAATCCAATTAAACATGACTTCTGAATACTAAATATTAATTTAGAAACATTATAATGTCAACATGTTCAATTCAAATTTTTTCCAAGCTTTGAAAATATGACTATTAAATTTCCAATTAATTGACTAGCTTTAATATAATAATATAAAAAACCTTGTATATAATTGTATCTCTGGCAGAAAGAAAGGCGTAAAGTTTCATTGGCCCACTCATCTCACTCTTGTAATCAGAATGAAATAACTGATATATATATATATATATATATATATATATATATATATATTGGCAATATTTATCTAATATTGTGCTAACGTTATTGGTTTAAGTTGATTCCCTAGATCTTAAATAGTTTTATTTACATCTCAAAGTTAGGTAAAACATTTGAGGTTAGCTTTAAAATTATTAATTAAATACAATAAACTTAGTCGACACTTTAAATTTCATCCAGCTCACAATTTTTTTTTATGAATCAACTAAATTCCCTAAAAAATAGAAAATTTTACTGATGATTGAGCTATCTTATTTCATTAAGCCATGCGGCAACCGAAGCAGGTCAAGGTATATTCTTAGATACTAATTTTAACAAATAAGCTCGTTAGTTTTGAAATGGTTTAGCTTTTACTATTATGCATACAAGTTGTTTAAAAACTAAGTACCCGGTAATATTTTATAAAAAAATATTTTAGGTATAATCAAAATAAAACAGGTTTCCTGTTTAAAAATATTTTCTAAAGGAAACAATACACTTTGTTGAATTTTATAATTCATCTGGACTGTGACTAACGTGAGGTCTGAAAAAAGGGGAGGTAAAGCATAAGAGGACTCATTAAATTATCATTTAAAATAAAAGCATGTTGTGTCACAAAACTCTCATCCCTTTTGTGGATGACACGCTGAAATGCCCAACAAACGTTTTATGTTTGGGTTATTTAAAAGTTTATCAATGTATTAAAGATATCACACAATTAGTTATAGCTTAGGGTACTTTATTTTGCCCTTTTTATTTAAAGGTAATGAGCCATGATGGGCTGGACCCTTTGAAACTTCCTGAAATTTCCCAGAGATTTAAGTTAGCTGGCTTGGCACTTCGTAAATAGTGAATACTTTAAAAGTCTTGAAATCAACTATAAAAGTGATCTGGGGCTTTGAAAGTTTCACACCTATTGTAAGAGATTTGAGGTATTGTGATTTATACTTTATCTAACAGCCTTTAACAGACTTTGTTTCACTTACACAATTCCAAGGACGGGGGAGGGATGGCAGTAAAGGTTTAGCCTTCTCACTATGAAGAAGAAAATCAGTGGTAATAAATCGTAGGGTACTTATCCCAAGCACTCATAGCCCTATTTAATTGTGTTTATTTAAGCCATGATGCAATTAGTATAACTATTTGATTAATGTATTTTTATCTGCAATATTTTCGAAACTTTTATTTGGAATATTTAAATTACACTTTTTAAGTACCTAGTTATTTAAAAATATGACTTACAAACTGAATTGAAATATTGCTACAAACAAAGAAAATCATTTTAGTATCATGCTGATGTATATTCTTTTATAAACAAATATTAAACTGAGTATACTCTCATTTGTGAATGAGTTAGATTTCCCTGGGTCCTTAAATAAATTTCCTAAAAATATCTCACCAATAATTATATATATATATATGTATATATATATAAAAATATATATATATATGTGTGTGTGTGTGTGTGTGTGTGTGTGTGTGTGTGTGTGTGTGTGTGTGTGTGTGTAATTATAAAAATATAATTATGTTTAGATGCAATTATGTAGTCGGTATTAAAATACTATTTTGCTTTGTGAAATAAATAATGACTTGCTGGAAACTTTTATTTGTGAATTCTACATAAATTTTTAAACTCACATTTTAAATAAGAACTTATCTTACAAGCTAGACTAACTTATATAATTCTGTTTATTACTAAACACCTGGTTATATCCCTTATATATGGATTAATCATTTAAAAGCAGTATGATCACGTATACAAAATTCAGGCTTACCTATACTTCCAGTCAATCACTAAAAAACAATTAAAATGGGAATGTTACGCAATAATTAGGCTAATGAGTTAGAGATGAGAAATGTTGAATTAAGAAGAAGTGTATAAGCCATTGCGTGAAAGGAGAGGGAAAAATATTTTGGAAAAATCACCCTCAGTACACCCGGCCAGAATATGAACCCCGATATCCCTATTATTGGCAGTCTAGCCTAACACAAGTGTGACGCCTTTACCATATATCTACCGAAGAAGGTCACAATAAATATTAATGTGTGCGTTGAATCGTTGAATTAACTGTAATTAAAATTTTATTTCACGCTAACAACTAACACATTGTTTTATTTGTAGCGATATGAATACAATGCAATGATATTTTTTAAATTTGGTTTCGCCTCTGCCTACTGATTTAAGGGTTCAGGGCTAGCTTTAAAACTGTATTTCTGGTTAATTCGGAGCATGAATTTTCACAAGAATGTACGGATGTTCTAGGGGCTGTTTCTTGTGTCTGCCCTAGAGTTAAGCTAATTGGCCGGTTTTGTACTTATATAATCAATTGTTGGTTTAGAAGTCACACGTTAAAGATGTCACGAGATTCCGGAAAGTGTGAGTGACGTACACTATTCATGGTTTGGCAATGAAACGATTTAAGGCGTCGATAGGTCTGACGCGCTCAGAGGCAGGTGGAACTTTCCTTTCCGTCCACCTGCGTTCCGTCACGATAACATATCCTTTCACCCCCCCCCCCTCCTTCCTAGTGACGTCATTTATGGTTCAGCTCTAGTGGAACATTGAACAGGAGGGTAATAATTCCTCAACTCCCCTCTCTTGGGAGGAGTTTACACCTGGTATATTACCGTGCTATGGTATTATAGACTTGGAGGTCGTCGAGTCTGAGAAAGTCCAAACTGTTCTCGCTTGCACCTTCTTAAGTTCCGAGTCAGTTGGAACCAGGAATAGAGGATTCATTTGAGCACAGACCAGGTTCGTTTCATTGTTTTATTCGTTTTCTCTCGTTTCGTTGGAACATTAAAGGATATAAAATGTGTTATCTCTTGAAACAGAACGAGGAAGAGAAATTTGAAGGAGACGCATCTTAATACTTTTTTTGGGGAAGGTCTTAATTTGACATTTAGGAAAGTTACTATATATATATTTCCACTGATGAATGCATACATTCTTGTAATCAGCATTGTTAGATAAATAATATATTATTAATATCTGATTTTGTAGTAAAATGTTATCATTTTTGCCGCAAAAAATGTGTTTTCATTTTAATGCCCTACCTTTGATAATTATACTGTATATTCGGTTGAAAAAAATATATAAAAAACATTTGTACTGAGGGGATTTATCTTAAATTCACTCGGTTTAGGATAAAACCCTTCCATCTCTCAGGGTAAAGTCAAGCGCACCAGTGCACACCTATCTTTTAACAGTATCCGCAGTGATTGGCACGCGCGCCAAGGCAACAAATTATTCTGGTATAGTTTTCCGTTAATAGGGAGTTATGGGCTCTAATTGTATTTTATTAATTTATTTATTTATTTGAGGTATTTATGTACAAACACTGAACTGACAACACACTAGAATTTCTTTGATGAAGAACCAGAAAAGGTATATTCACGTAATTTACAAGGTTCTTTTGCTTGCCAGAATTGACATAGGACCGACGGCTTTACTTCCCCTCCAAATGAAGTCGTGCTACGGATATTATCGCTCAAGAAAAATCCGTAAAACCAAACTGGGAACAAACCCACGAGCATAGGGTCCTGGGGCAAGCACTTTACTCCAAGACCAGTGAGATCGACTTCGAATTATAAACGCGTATACTTAGGGTCGCTATGTCTGAATGGTTTTTAAATTGCCCCTCCCCTTCTCTCCTACTATCCTACGCAAATGTAAATGTATTTACTATCAATTATACATTTCTCAGGGCTACCATATTAGTGCAAATATGTGGATAACCCAAACGAGGTGATCACGCTCGTGCATGAAACTATATCGTTTTTAGAAGTGATTCTACTTCAATCGGAGACCACATGTGGACCAGAAACTCCAAGATATAATAACCCACGCGGGTTTTTTTTACTTACTTTTTGTTTTATCTCCCATGTTCTAAAAACAAACACGAATGTTTAGTGATAATGTGCTATTAAATAAATTGTACAGAGTCTAACTATTAAAATCTAGTGGTTGAGTGGATATTTTTAATACAGACATAGAATTTCAGTGAAAATGCTGTCCTATTTTATAGTCATAGAATAAGATTATAAAATAAAAAACGTTATTACAGCCTATAAAAACAATAGTTTCAAATAAACAGGAAACAAACCCCCACTGGGTTTTATATCCTTTGATGAGTAGTAATACTGCCCGCATTACACATCTGTATTAAATATAGTATGGTTTCTATCTCGCGGCGTCAGAAAATACAAGCATTTAATAGTGATAATAACCTTTATTATATTATAAGTTCCAGTTCTGCAGATTAAAATTAATGTTAAAGTCCTTTGCTGATGGAAATATGATTGGTACAATAACGTAAACATCACTTATTGAAAATAATTATAATCATTGAATTAATTTGAAATATTACGTACTTTGTCAAGCTATATATACTATACTATATATAAAATAAACACTTTATAAAATATTATTAGCTACTTTACAGTTTGTACAACATAATGTTTTATATAACTGAGAGCTGTTTTAGTAGTTTTGTAACTTTAAGACTACCGTTTTAATAAAAAAAAACTCAGTAGTGTGTGGATATCGCCCTTCAAATAGATGGATCCTTTAATATATTATATTCCACAAATTAAATATCAATTTTTGTTTTCCATAAACTTAATTGGTCATACATTCCCATTCATTCTATAAACTTTATATAATTCAGGAACGAATCGTTTTCAAATATCAGTAACCCTGATTTGATTCCTGTAGCGGGCCTAAAATGTATCACATTTAAATTGACTCTGTTACGAATATTATTTTATGACATAAAGAACATTGCGTCTTACTGCTCGTTAAAATGGGAGTGTAAGGGATGCAAGATAAGGTAAGTTTTTTTTTCAGTTTTTAATAACAAATCTTTTTTGGCAAAAATTAAATAAAATACAACAGGAAGATAGAATTTAATTTTCTTCACATGGTAATGTAATATCTAAAGTGGTTGAATATCAGTCATGAGTAAATATTATATTTACAGTTGATGAATATATGTCATGAGCGTAGTGGAATTTTACGACAAACTTTTTAACGAAGAGAAAAAGTAGTCACTAAATTCCAGGACATGCTTGACAGATATTCAAAAAATGTTGACCGACTGGATATCTCCATCATGGGCAATTCAAGCTAATGCAAGAGTAACGCCAGTGACCATGCGAACACCGATGTAATTCAGTCAATTTTATACATGGCAACTTAATAATATGTGGTCTTGTTCATATGTTTGTCTTAAAAATTATAGGGTTTAATCATCATCATCATTATTATTATTAGCACCACGTCTTACTACCCGTTCGGGTTACACGCACTTACGCTAATGTGTAATGGTAGGGTGATTGTGAGATGAAATGGAGGACCTACAGTTTAACGTAGGATCCGAACCACGGTGGAGGCCTGGCATTCCCCACATTCACACGTCTTGTCAGAGGTGAATGAGGGGCTTGGCAATCAGATAAATCAGTGTCAAGACCGAGGATTGAACCCCGGAGCCCCGGCACATATGTCTGACAACTTACCCCCAAACCACCAGGTCACCCTAGGGATCAATCGTTTTATAGTTTGCATATATATTATTATGTTCACATAAATAAAGGTTTGTTTCTATTGGTCCATATTGACATTAAGGTATTTAAAAAGGTTTGCTAAAACTATGTTGTGATATTTCTTCTTGTTCATCCTATATACGTCCTCACCTTCAGCCCATCTACTCCATGTGCCTTGCAATAAAAGACACAAACCTTGTCTCCTCCCTCCGAACACATCCACTACCCCCCACCACCCCCCTCTTTCCTAACCAGAAACATGGCACAAACTTCCTTGCAACATCCTTCTCTTCTTTCGAACCATTTTTCTACTTGCTGTTTTCTCTCAAGTCAAACTTTATAAAGGTTTCCCTTTTTCATTCTTACTTCTGTTTCTTTACTCCCTACTCCTTTTTTTTTTTTGCATCCCATTTCTCCAAACTGAAGTAGGTTTGTGTTTTTAAAGAAAGTAAAAAAACATATTTGAATGTGTTGCACGTTTCACAGTAGGTACAGTATACTCATTATTTCAAAAGAGCAACTTTTGTGATTATAATTTATTTGTTACTAGTGAAACTACCTGATATTGTCTACTGTTTTTATAGTTTAG
This sequence comes from Timema douglasi, assembly GCA_901482245.1. Classification (NCBI taxonomy): domain Eukaryota; kingdom Metazoa; phylum Arthropoda; class Insecta; order Phasmatodea; family Timematidae; genus Timema; species Timema douglasi. The sequence continues at coordinate 22,121 of CABEEJ010007561.1, read as the reverse complement.
TTTTTTCCCCCAATTATTGTTTTGAAAACTACAATGTTATTCCTATCAAAATTGAATTACCAGAGGATTTTTCTAATAAAATGAATTTTTATCGACTTTGAATGCAATGAATTATGTTTTATTATTATTATTATTATTATTATTGCAACATCAATTTGATTTTTCGTTTCTTCTATTCCAACAGTTCTTCCCTTAATATCCTGAATAGATTCTTGCTAAAGATATAAAATACTCCTATTGAATATGCCCTTAAAATAAAAGTAATCTATTTGACAAAAATAAGTATATTCTGATTTAAATATGAAGATATATTTTTGAAAATTACAAAACTTATTAAAAGTGTTTTCATAAATGTACACGTAAAGTCATGTGAAATTCAACTGTTACTTTCCAAAACCTATTATTATTATTATTACACGGGTCTGACGACCTTACTCCCCCCGAAGGAGGTTGTGCTACAGATTTTTATCTTCCAAGAAAAATACGTCGATGCTAGCTGGATTTGAAACTACGAAACTCAGTTCCCGAGGAGAGAACTTTACCGCAAGCCTACCGAGTTTGACCTTTCTGTTGTTAATATCAATATACGATATGTAGATCCTTTATCGACACGGGTAAGCGGGTAAGCCTCATCAAAACGGCATCAAACAAGGACGTTAAACCTCCAGTGACCAATATTTTTAAAGTATCTCATTGTACAATAATTGTGAACTATTCTGAAAATTGAAACATTACGCCTAGACACGGGAATCGAATCCTGTACCTTTGTCTTAGTACGCCAATTTTCTAGCCACTGAGATATCCAGGAATCGTCCCATGCCCAGGGTTATTCTTCACTCATAGTTTAAGGCAGAGTCTATGATGGACGTGTGGAAATCGTCGGCTACAAATGTGTGATTTTATTAAGATCACTGCGTATAACGTGAACGGGTAGTAAGACGCGATGCTAATAATAATATTAAGATCACGAGCTATCAGATAACGCAGCCACCTTCAACTCGGCAGTTGTCTTAATGCTGCCATTTGTACAATTATTATAATAGTAAGAATTGCATATTTATGAATCAAATAGCCAAAGCTATTATTTATGCTTTTAGTGAGGATTACCGCGTCTATTTGTCATTTATCAACTTTCAGAAATCATACCTTGATGGAGTAATCCTTACTAAAAGCATAAATAATAGCTTTGGCTATTTTATTCTTAATTGTTAACTATTTCAATCCCAAGGCAATTTATAAAAATAAATATTCGAAAAAAATCTCACCTAACACCCAAACAAATGAAAGCGATGTTCCCCAACTTTCATATATTTCTTTGATACTAGTGTCAAATAACATATTTTTAAATTGTTATGTTATCTCTGGCAGGGGCAGATCCAGATCATTTTCATAGGGGGGTCATAGTTATAGATAACATAGTTACTTACATTGTTATATTTATGTTTAAAGACATTTAATAGTTTCTCGTTCTTATTTGATCTAAGTGTATGCTTTAAACCGTGGTCATCCTCTCCAATGTTTTAAAATCATATAGTTTTTATAAACTATTAGGAGTGGCCCTCCTTCAACCATTTTTGGAAAAATGGTTCACTATAAAAACTATGAGTAGTCTTCGCCTTGGTTTTTTTTTAATTAGATTATTTATAAGCCATTTAAGGTGTTCTTCACATAGAAATTTTTGAAATTTGGATGCCCCTCGATGCTACTTCGAGTGATCCTCACCTTAATGTTTTACGATAGTTAGATACCTCTAGAAGATAATCTTTGAACTGGTCTCCCACAGACAACGTTTCTAAGATTTAATTATTTGAGAAACTAGGCTATTTGGAGTGGTCCTCGGCTGAAAATTCTTCAAAATGACATGCATATAGAAACTATTTGGAGTTGTCCTTCTCTAGACATTTTTGACATTTTGATAACTTGGAAGCTATTTAGAGCTTCCTTCTCCTGATTTTTTCTGTTAGTTAGATGCCTTTAGTATTGTAGTTACTTTAAGTGGTCTTCTCCGGCAAATTTTTTACAATATTATTTTTATTATTATTATTATTATTATTATTATTATTATTAGCACCGCGTCTTACTACCCGTTCGGTTTATACGCACTTACGCTAATGTGTAATGTTAGGGTGATTGTGAGATGAAATGAAGGACCTACAGTTTAACGTGGAATCCGAACCACGGTGGAGGCCTGGCACTCCTCACAATCACAAGATTTTTTACAATAAAATGCATCTAAAATCATTTAGAATTTGATTTAAGGCCATCCTTTAGATTCATATTCAACGATATCAAAGGATTTGATATATATCTAGGGATGAATTTATTCCAGATAGGGGAAAAATATTTCTAGGGGGCAGAGTCCCCCATAGTTCTGCCACTCCTGCTGTCCACAAATGCTCTATATTCGGTATTCGTGGATGAACTGCTCTCAGTTGATTATTAGTCTTCTTGGACGTGTGGTAGTCTACCGTCTCGATGCGGAACAATGTTCGATACTCACTATGCACGACAAATATTCCCACATGAAAATGAATATTTTTTCCACACTTGCCTGAGCCATGTCGATAATTGAATAAACATGGACGAATAACGCATGTGTGGACCTGGCTTAAGAGGTGCCTGCACGTAAAAATATACAAAATTATGTAATTTATCTGTGTTGTATTTTCTTTCTAAAATTTAACTTTCATTTGTTTTGTTTCTTGTATTAATTTTCTAACTTTCACATGGGTGTCAACTGACCCTTTGATCCCCCCTGAATCCCTGCTTGAATTCTTGGGTGAGCTTTTTTACAAATTTGGCAGATTTAAATTTTCTTCCACACTTTAAGATACTTTTAGAAGGATTCCAAGCTATTATATCCTCTTAAACCACCAAACCTTTTTTGGTTGCCACATTCTAATTTGAAATTTCAAAGACTTATTTGTCTTGTTAATGTTGTTCTAAATTTCAATATTCAACTACACCAAAAATAGATTTTTCAGCACCACGTCTTACTATCCATTCGGATTAAAAATGTATAGATAATAATTACGCTAGTGGGATAGGAATAAAGAAGGTTTAAATTGGAGGAGGTGTACTCAAACTTACGTCGAGAGAGTTGGAAACTATTTAGGGAAAACCATTCTCAGTACAACAAACTGTAAATGAACCACAATCTCCCCATTATCAGTAGTCTAGCATATTGCAAGAGTAGTGCCGTAGACCATGTGGCCACCGAAGTGGGTCCTAAAATAGTTCTATCAGTTTCAAGCTCTTAAATTTCTCGTTTTCAATTTTTATGTTTAAAAATGAGGTGGCCCAATGGCTAGATATTTTTATAATAAAGGAAATTGATAAAACTAAATAAAAAGGAAAAATAAACTACTAAGAATAGATTTGATGAAGAAAACCCACCTAGGGAAAGAAGAAAAATGGGGGGAGAATCCAATGCACAAAGGTGACATCTTCCTTACTTCTGTCGGTGACCTGGTGGTCTAGGGGTAAGGTGTCAGACTTCTGTGCTGGCGGCCGGGGTTCAATCCTGGGTCCCGGCATAGATTTATCTGATTACCAAACCCTTCCTTCACCTCTGACAAGACATCTTGTGAATGTGAGGAATGCCAGGCCTCCACCGTGGTTTGGATCCCACGTTAAACTGTAGGTCCTTCATTTCATCTCACAATCACCCTACCATTACACATTAGTGTAAGTGCGTATAACCCGAACGGGTAGTAAGACGCGGTGCTAATAATAATAATCCTTTCTTCTGTCTACCTACACGACCAAATTATATTTTATTCCATACCAGATAAGTTTTTCTCTATTATTTTATTAAATTATGGCTTGGGTCTAAGCTTATCAAATATAGTGAAAACAAACCACTATCTGGTGTAGCCAAATTCAAACAAATAGCTACAGCCAAGGACAATTATTGTCCAAGAAATGATTGTTAGTCCAGTAGAAATCAACGAAACTATTTCAATAGATTTAACAATTTGAACAGCACTGGTATCATTGCGAAACATAATTGACCAAAAGCTCGCCAAAACTAATCCCCCTCACTCCATCAGCCTCGCGTGTGTCTCCTGATTCGCAGTTAAGAGATTTGCTCGGCTTACAGAGCTCGTCTCTGTTTGTATTGGTTTCACTGTTTAACCCCCCCTATCCCATTTGCCCACATTTTCTCCCATTGTGTACGGTCTCATGTCTGACCATCCAATGAGGTAGCTATGTAAATGACCACGGGGTGCTAGGGTGGTTAGAGTCACAAAGGACCCTTTAATAGTGTCGCACTGATGATAATTGGTAGGCAAGGTTTAGGGTGCGTCTCTAAGGGTATTTGGTACTGCAGATGTATGTACTTTAACACCAGATGCGAGGGGTAGAATCCAGATAGGTGCACATGGGTGAATATTATTGAGAAATTTCAACGAGAAAATCCAACCATTACATTGTAATATTACTAATATTATTATTATTAGCACCACGTCTTACTACCCGTTCGGGTTATACGCACTTACGCTAATGTGTAATGGTAGGGTGATTGTGAAATGAAACGAAGGACCTACAGTTTAACGTGGAATCCAAACCACGGTGAAGGCCTGGCATTCCCCACATTCACAAGATTTCTTGTCAGAGGTGAAGGAAGGGTTTGGCAATCAGATAAATCTTTGTCGGGACCGAGGATCGAACCCCGGCCGCCAGCATAGAAGTCTGACACCTTACCCCTAGACCGCCAGGTCACCAATATTACAAATAATATTGCCTTTCATAGCTCATAGCTTTACAAATGAAGCACTTATTAATTATCAATTAAAATCGTTCCTGCACATCTCATAGAAATATCTAGACTCGTCCATTTTTTTTAAATTCTTTACTATTATCAATAAAATATTTCCTACAAACCCTATAAAAATAAATATCTAAACTTGCCCACTGTTTTTAAATTTGTTATTATTAACGATAAAATAATTCCTGCAATAATAAAATAAATGGTACGGGGGTTCCACAAAACTCATAAAATATGCGAAACAAAATAATATACACTAGCAAACCCAATAATAAATTGCGCTATATTTGATTAAAACATTTTTTGACTCTCGGTTTTAAATTTTATCGTTTTACTTTTAAAGAATTCGAAATTCATCAATATCTTGAGTTTTATTTTTAAATCACAAAACTTTCTCTTCTAGTAAGGTATCGAGAAAGTATAAATTAATATCTAGAATTGCCAATTATTTTTAAATTCGTTTAAAATGTGGCTCTAATCTAAACATTTCAAGTAAAAGTGGCTTATCGACTTTAAGAATACTTTCGCAACAATTCTCTTAGGGCATTCGGTTCCAAAATAGTAATCTGATCGAGTCATAAATGTGTGGAATGATAAACCTAAAACCAATCATCCAATGGTGTTTCCGTTTAAAGGATAGATTAATACAACGTTATCAGATAGCTAGTCATTCAAATTACATGAAATGGCAAGCAATTTGATTATAAATCCAGTCCATTAGTAAACAGGAAATAGCGTTGACAAACAAGCGGGTTTATTAATCCAAATCTTAATAGGTTTAACTTTGTAGGAGTATTAACATATTTGGTATAATTGGACTCTACTACTGTTTAATTAGTATTATTATTAAGATTGGTATCAGTATTATAGTCATATTTAATATGATAATTACTCGTTTTAGTGATCAGATGGTTTAAAGCGTTACTCTAGCAATAGAGTGAGTCGACTGCTGATGACGGGGTGATCAAGACTCTAATCCCAGCCGTGTGTATTGAGGGTGGTTTTCCTCGAATAATTTTCCAAATTTACTCTGCGTGAATTCTGGTACTTTTTCTTTAAATTTCACTTTACTCGCCCTTAGCCTAGTTTGTTCATATGAGTATAGGAACAGTATTATTATTAGCACCGCGTCTTACTACCCGTTCGGGTTATACGCACTTACGGTAATGTGTAATGGTAGGGTGATTGTGAGATGAAATGGAGGAACTACAGTTTAACGTGGAATCCGAACCACGGTGGAGGCCTGGCATTCCCCACATTCACAAGATGTCTTGTCAGAGGGGAAGGAAGGGTTTGATAATCAGATAAATCTTTGCCGGGACCGAGTATTGAACCCCGGCCGCCAGCTTAGAAGTCTGACACCTTACCCCTAGACCACCAGGTCATCTATAGGAACAGTACTTTCATTAACGTGGAAGGGGAAGGGAAAAACAAAAGTTATAAACGTAAACCATATCCCAGTATAAATTCGAACCCTGAACTCCTCATCAACGGGGACCAAGCACAATCTGAGTCTGACACCTTCGTGGATTGTCGGGCCAGTTAAAGAGTTCCTTCCAAAATTCTGAACAACTTTTTCAAAAATTAAAGTTAAAGTGAATCTGATCAAGAAATTAGAGTTACTCTTTATTGGTTGGTACGTTTAATGCAGGGGTAGTCGATTAACTAATTTAAATGAGTATATACTGAGATAAAATGTACCTTTACCTTTAATAATCCCCGCGAATAAGTTTGTTAATGGCCTCAAGGACACTCGGTGGGTGGGCTGAACCAATGAAAGCTCGGCAAAAAAAACTTACGAACAGAAACTTGTACGGAAACTGAGAGCCTTGAGGTCACCGTGAGGGGACAATATTTGGTTTCTCGTCGGTCAGTGTTTTTCCATCTCGTTACAGAGCACGCATGCGCAGAGAGATATTCCTACAATATTTCTTCGTGCCTTGACCATATGTTAATTATAACCACCAAACCAATCATGCTATATCTTCTGTTGTGTGTTTTTAATCTACAACTAATTACTCTATCTTATAAAATAAAACTTCGTGTATCAATCTGTATAATTATAGGTATAGCCTCAAATCGTATTTAATCTCATATAACTGTAAAATAATCAAACTTTCCTCTGGGAAGTAAATGGCTCAGAATATATTAAAGGGGAATTAAGACTATGACTTTTTTCATGCAACATGAGACATGCAACTAGGCGCACCGGAGAGGCATGTTGGGCATGTTACTGTGCATGCTCCAAATATAGTTGTGCGTCTAGCCGCAGTTACATTCCATTCACCGTAGGAATTGATTTCTTAAAGGCCTTTTTCCCTACCATAAAACTATTATATATTAGGATATTGGTAGGAAGAAAGACCTTTCAGAGCGTAATTCCTACCGTGAATGGAGTATAGGTGCAAGTGCTCCCCAAATATCCCATAGAGTGCCTTGATGATGGCACTCATACTTCTGGAAATATGACTGAAATCGATGACAACGATATTTTAAACTGGTACATCAAACTCTGACAGCTGTCACCTGTTGCCAAAAAAGAAGAGAGACCAATAATAGTGTACTTGCTGGTATGGCATCCCTAAATGTAGTATCTTGTTTTGAAATGTGTGGTTCAACCATACTCGGCAAAATATCAAAATCACTCGGGACATTCTTGTGAAGTTGTCGCAATACGGTATCTTCAACACGGACCTGCCATCTGCGATTTAAATATCTTATAATTTAAACACATTTTATTATGTTATTTAATATAAACTTTTATTTAGAAATTACAGAAATAATTTTTGTTTAATAGTTTAAAAAATTATTATTATTATTATTATTAGCACCGCGTCTTACTACCCGTTCGGGTTATACGCACTTACGCTAATGTGTAATGGTAGGATGATTGTGAGATGAAATGGAGGACCTACAGTTTAACGTGGAATCCGAACCACGGTGGAGGCCTGGCATTCTCCACATTCACAAGATGTCAGAGGTGAAGGAAGGGTTTGCTAATCAGGTAAATCTATGCCGGGACCGAGGATATAACCCCGGCCGCCAGCATAGAAGTCTGACACCTTCCCCCTAGACCACCAGGTCACCAGTTTAAAAAAGTACATGCTTGAAAGTTGAGTCACTTTATATATAGATCATAATGAATTTGTCAAATCGGCACACGCACGTCTTAGCCCGAATCGACAGTTAACAACTCTGTCTAGTAAAAGCAAAAACAAACACTAATTATCATATTTCAAACTCTGGTTGTGCCCAGGAGCAGCTGAGCTCTTACGGACACAAGTAAAACTACTTCTAGAAAAAGAACATAAAAACAATATAATTTACAAATGAAGCATATTGCTTTCTTTTTCGCACCTACAGTGCGAGGCAAGATGAAAGAGCCCAGAGTCAAGATGCGCCGAAAGGGGCATGCCTCTGCGCATATAATGTTGCATGAGAGGAGGCATAAGTCTAAATGAACCTTAACCAAGTAAAAATTAAAGATACTATAATCCAGTATATTTTGGTTGAAAACATTAAAGTTTTACAGGTTACAACATTATCTATTTTAAAAATAAAATAGCCCCCATCTATCAACAAACATTAAAAACAATTATAGTTGTGGAGAAAAGAGGATAATATTCATTAATTTGCCTTAAGTTTACGTTGAGAATGCATCACATGTGTGTGCTTTTTTTTCCAAACGAATCAGGAGGTACACAGAGACTGTATTTAGGACTCCCTGTGGCCATTAGTTGACGTGTGTGCTGAGCTAAGGGTCACGCCTGTAACACAACAGAGATAGATGAATAGAGAGAGATGGATTGACAAAGAGAAAAAGAGGTGGAAGGTTAAAGAAAGGTGAATTGATACAGATGGATGGAGATAGAGAGACATAGAGAAATTAATGGATAAAAAAGAGGTATATAGATGGATAGAGAAAGGTGGATTGATAGAGATGGATGGATAAAATAGATGTAGATAGATGGATAGAGATAGATATAGATAGATAAAAATGTTTGGATCAAAAAGAGGTAGATATATGGATAGAGATGGATGTAGATAAAGAGAAATGTATGGATAAAAAGGAGGTAGATAGGTGGACAGAGAGGTGAATGGATAGAGTTGGGTGTAGATAGAGAGAAATGTATGGATAAAAAATATGTAGATAGTGGATAGCTAGGTGGATGGATAGAGTTGGGTGTAGATAGAGAGAAGTGTATGGATAAAAAAGAGGTGGATTGAGAAGTGGATGGATAGAGATGGATGTAGATAGAGAGATGTGTATAGATAAAGAGTTCGCTGTATATATAGAGAGATAAAGGTAGATGTAAAGAAAGAGGTAGATTGATAGTTAAAGAGAGAGGTGTATGGAAAATATTGATGAATGTATGGATACAGATACACACTTATTAATCATTAATTAATGTTAAGAGCTACCACTATTATATTTCTACCCACTTCGGTTAATGCATGGTCCAAATTAGTGTATTCCAAAGTTTTGCATCCCAAGGCTAAAATCTGATCCTCAGTTTGAATCGCCAGCTGAAGATATGTTTGGTAGTCCCATCAACTTACACTGTTAATACATATATTTTTATTCTAGGTGGTTATAATATTTCAAACTATACTGACAAGTTAATAGTATTAAATGTGTTATGAAGTATTCACATAAAATTACTTTACAAAACTACTTAGAATTATAAATATATATTTATACATATTTCTAAATTCTATTAAGCAAATAAATAGGTGACCTGGTGGTTTAGGGGTAAGGTGTCAGACTTCTATGCTGGCGTCTGGGGTTCAATCCTCGGTCCCGGCAAAGATTTATCTGATTACCAAACCCTTCTCATTTCATCTCACAATCACCCTACCATTACACATTAGCGTAAGTGCGTATAACCCTAACGGGTAGTAAGACGTGGTGCTAATAATATTAAGCAAATAAATGGATAATACAATCCATTCATGACACTTTTAATAAATATTTGTATTTGAATCATTGGTTATCTCACATCTGCCAACGAAGAATACTGTGAGGGCCATATTTTCAGTGAGCCTCGGTCGTCAGATGGACCACACTGGTTTAAAGTATTACTCTTGCAATAGACTGTACTGCCGATGATGGGCAGATCAAGGACCAAATTGTGGTCGGGTAAAATGAAGGTGTTCTTTCCTTGTTTTTTTCTACTATAGCTCCGCGCGAATGTGAATACTTTGATGAACGCCGCCAACGTCACTGGTTTGACATCTTATAAGTTTCGGAGACTTTCCAAAGTGGTAACTCACTTACCTTATTGGGTCAGGCGACCAGTGTCTGAGGAACAAACACCTCTTTCAAGGCTTCTCCAACCCATCATGACTGGTCCTCCAAACATAGCCACGCACGTAAAACGCTCACAACGGACAATTATTTAGGAACCAATGATCCTGTGCTTGACATCAATCCCTGTCGTCACCGGACAGCTAGAAAACAAATCTCCGCCTCGGCCAGATATCCATTGTTAGGAGGAGTTTAATCCTCTTTCCATGTGTGCTGGGACCCGCCTCGGTGGCGTAGTTGCCTAACGCGCTTGTCGTGTTGAAGCTCGACTGCTGAGGACGGGGAGATCGAGGTTCGAATCTCGGTCGGGTGAACTGAGGGTGGTTTTTCCTAAATGGTTTTCCACTCTCCCTCCACGCAAATGCGGGTTCACTTCCTCTAATTCAACCTTCCTATCTCCTAATCCATTAGAGTAATTAGTACTTAAAGCGTATAACCCGAACGGGTAGTAAGACGCGGTGTTAAATATTATTATCATGTGTGCTGGGCGTACACGCCAGGGAGTTAAGACAATAACTAGGAATCAATCTTTCTCAAAAAGGAATTTAACTTATATTTCCCTACTGGAAGTCAAAACTTTATAATAGGTGTCACTATAAAAAAAAGGGCTTTTACCTATGTCACCCCATTTGGGCCTTTGTAAGAGATTAGACGCGAAACATTTGGTATCACCCTAAAAGCCCTTTCACCCTAAGTTGGCCAGTGGGGACCTCGTGGAAGTGGCCTGAACACCCCGAGGAGGGACTATGTAAGGATTCCCAGAGGAGGAATATCACACAGTCAGGTTCAGGATACGCTTGTCCCGTGTGGGTAAGGGCACTCGCCCCGAGGGTGAGAATTCATTTCAAACCCCATGGACTTCCAACCCCAACACGGTGCTAATCCACTCCACCTCAATGTGGGTGCACTAAATATATTATTATTATTATTATTATTATTATTATTAGCACCGCGTCTTACTACCCATTCGGGTTATACGCACTTACGCTAATGTGTAANATTATTATTATTATTAGCACCGCGTCTTACTACCCGTTCGGGTTATACGCACTTACGCTAATGTGTAATGGTAGGGTGATTGTGAGATGAAATGGAGGACCTACAGTTTAACGTGGAATCCGAACCACGGTGGAGGCCTGGCATTCCCCACATTCACAAGATGTCTTGTCAGAGGTGAAGGAAGGGTTTGGTAATCAGATAAATCTGTGCCGGGACCCAGGATTGAACCCCGGCCGCCAGCATAGAAGTCTGACACCTTACCCCTAGACCACCAGGTCACCCCACTAAATATAATTTCAACTGTCCTCATTTCTAACTTATTAGCATAATTAGTAAACATACTTCTAACCCTAATGGGTAGTGGTACGCGCCACCAAAATATAATATTGGTTTTCGATTTGTTTGTTTTTTAAGTATTTTATATTATACGATAAAATCACTAATCACTACATTCAACTTGTCCATCGATACGTGCGTGTATAGTTATTCTAACTTTTTGAAACATGTGATGAGACTTCAATTTTTTTGATTGATGGCTTTGTAGAGTTGGCAGTTAAAATTCACTCATCGAATGATTTTATAATGAGTTATGCAAAGTAGTTGATTTTTTTTCTCTCGCAAGTTTTATTCAGAAAAAGTTACGGTTTTATAACGTGTGTTACCAAATGGTAGACTAAATATTTCAATATTTTAAAATAACAATTCATATCTAATTAAGGTCACAATTTACGTTAAGATGATAGTAATATTTTATTACAACTGGAAATATATAATATGTATGCCAATCAGTATACCTTCCTCTAGTAAGTAAAATCTTGAAAGAATGAGTGTGAGAGTTATATTTAAAACATTCAAATACATCTCATATTATTCGAAGTTATTTAAATTAACTGAAACATACACAATAAATCATAAGTATTTTGGTTCATAGGCGTTAACACAAGAGTTATCTAACGGCATATTGTATTAAATTGGAAAAAGTAATGTAATTAGATAAAACTAGCTTTAATGAAAGAACGAGTAATACATTATATTTGGACACACCCCAGTTCATCCGGACAAGATTATAAACTCAACGTTCCCGTCATAAGCAATCCAGTCTACTGTGAAACTGATTATCAATACCGTGTGATCACTATTTCGTTTGGAAATCAGTGAAAGTTATTTATCTTTCTATAGTTTAAAACTAGATAAAAAGAGGTTGTTTAATTTTAAAATTGTATCAAAACAAATTAAAGAAACTTTGTGTGTTTAGAATTATAATATAAAATTTAAAAAGGTTTTAGATTTTTTAGTACAACTTTCAAGTTAAATTTATTTTACCCTCAATGATGGACAGGGCCATATTTTGGTGCTCTTAGGTCTTATGATCTATTATTACAAATATCTAGAAAAAGGGGGGACATGCTGATTCTATATTAACACTTTGACATTTAATTTAAATTGACTCAAGTTTCAAACCAAAATAATGCTGAACCATTTCAATTGACAGATTGATTATTACTTTTGTAATTTTAATTTTTATAACAATCTCTAGATAACGTGGGCTTACTGAATTGACGTTCGTAGTGTCAATTGTACTGTATTAATCTTGTTTTTTTTCATCAGTAACCAAGCAATTAAGTGAATGAAAAGGTTATATCTTGGTTCAAATCAGTTGTACATGTGTACGTATAGTGGTATTAAATAGAGAATATGTATGTCTCGTTAGAAAAACATCAAATTTTAAATAAAGTCTTGTAGAATACATACTAATGGTTTGTTATTATAATTTACTATGGTGACCGAACTTTGACTAACCTAAAATGTACTATGGATACAAGCGAAAAAACGAAAATGGTTAGTGAAAAAGGAAATGAATGGTACGTAACTCCGCATGGATTTTCTCACTCTATTGTTTAAAAATAGAGTTATTTACTCAAAACTCGTGATATATGTGAAACTAAATAATATACACTAGAAAACCCGAGCAAAAACTGCAATATACTTACGTAAACATGCTTTGACTGACGGTTTTTAAGGTTTTAATTTTATTATAAAAAAAAGTCCTCATTTGTATATTTGGACCTATAAAAAATATCGATATTGGGTCCACAAGGGTCGATACTTTGTATTAAAATTTAGACCTATGGTTAAAATAGTTAACATTTTATTAGAGGATGCACATCTTATGGTTTTCGCATTTCTATTAAATTCGCCATTTATAAATAATTTAAACCAATAAAAAAGGTAATTATTGACTTTTGAGTCCAAAATGATAGAGATGGATCGTTGCTGTATAAACATTTATTCTAAGAGGTTAAAGGAAAATAAACTTATACTTTTTGAGAGAATTACTTATTTACTTACTCTATGGCATTAGAGAATTATTGTTTTAAAACTTGAGTAGTATCTCTTTACAACTAAAGCTCACAAAATTGTATTAATTAATTTGGCAATATATCAGAAAACTTTGATTTTATAAAAATATATTTCAAATAAACGTTTTTTGGTTTTAATAGTACTACAATTTTGCAATGTCAAGTTATTTAGTATCTCAAATAGTTGCGGAGATACGGAAATTTCCGCTTATGTAAAGTACCCTAAAATCATTTTCATGGGAAAATGAAAATATCCATTTTACTTATAATCTTAATCAACGCCTTGATATGAATTTTAATCGAAATCGTTAGAGCCAATTTTGATAACATAGAATTTTTCTATTTTATTACTTTATTAAACCCTTCTTAATTTTTGGGTTTAATAGACACATAGACAGATAGCATTGCAAAAAAATACTTTTTAGTTTTTAGGGAGTCATGAAACGTTGACATCCATCAACATCTTGGGCAAGAATTTTTTTACTGTCTCAATCATTATCTTTAGTGTTCGAAACGTTAAAAAATTATATATATATATATATATTTATATAGCTTGAAAAATATTGGTTTTATAAAAATAAATTCCAAATAAAAGATCTTTATTATTAATAGAACTACATATTTTCAATAACAAGTAATTTCATATTTCAAATAGTGTCAGATATATGATAAAATAAATGAGAATTTACACATCATACTGGAACCCTTAAAGTCATTTTACGAAAAATTTAGTATATCCGTTTTGTTTGTAATATTGATAAATGCTTATAAATGTAATATCGTATCGTTGAGCCAATTTTGATAAAAATCGATCTTTTCTATTTTTGCCTTTCAGTAAACTACACTTAATTTTATGGTTAGATATCCAATTGCAAAAAAACCCTCGGGGAGACCCTATGAAAACCCTAAATACCAAGTTTTAGCTTTATCGGTAAACAATTTAGGTTCTACTCCGAGGTACAGAAAGGCAAATAGACAGACATAATAAGGACATTTAAAAAAAATCGGATTCGCGTGGTCATGAAACGTTGAAATTCATCAAAATCTTTAGTTCGAGTTTTTTGACGATCACAATACATAATTTTTCTATAAGGTAGCGAGAAAGTATAAAGGTTAAGTGTTGAGTAAAATTATAAACTAGTGGGTTGTTGCAGCGATGGTTGCAGATTATTGCACTGAAATGTGTTTTATAGTTTTTATTGGGAAAGGATCCATATAATAAGACCTCACTCACTTTTTCGTTAAAAGATTACTCGTCAAAGGCTATCATCTTTTCTTTGATATATATAGTTTTTGGTGTGTAATTTGAATAAAAACGTATATTTTCCCCCTCACGCCCCGATGAGAACTTTAAAATTACCCCTCTCCCAGATCTCTAGCTAATCGTTGCACCAAACCTCACAGGTAGCAATATTGAGCTGATATTATTTTTAATAAACAAAAACAAATATTGTATTTACCATTACACAGTTATATACAAATCATGGTGCCCATGGTGATGTAAACAAAGAATGATTGCACAGATGAACCACTGCCCACACAGAAAGAAAAGATGGAAAATTCTCTAGGAAAATTGGGGTTTAGTTTTAATCCACTATTTCTACCGGAAATGACTGTTCATTTGTCAAAATCTGTTCAGTAATTTCCTCGTAATTTATATTTTCTCATCCGGTCTTATCAAATTATATATAAGAGATAAAATAGAGAGAATGATAAAATGTGATAGTGAAAATGAGAGTGTGTTTGAATTTGTGATTTTGTAAGGGTGTGAATGAGAGTGAAAATTAGAATGTGAATGTGAGAAAAAGAAAGTGAGGTATGAGAAATTAAATGTAAGAAACTGAGAATGAGCAATGAAGAGAGATCGAGTGAGTGTGAGCGATTGATAGTGAGAGTATGTGTATATGTTAGAGAAAGAAATACTGGGAGAAGTGAAAAAGAGTGTGTGTGAGGAAAGAGAATGTGTGTGAGAGAAAGAGTGTGAAGGGGAAAGTGAAAGAGAGTATGTGATAGAGATAATATGTTTGGGAGAATTCCTGATAAAGTGTGTGAGATAGTGTGTGTGAGAAAGAGGGAGAGTGGGTTTGAGAAAGAGTTTGAGATAATGAAATTGAGATGAGAAATAATTTGATTCAGAGAGTTTGAGAGTGTTTGAGAGATTTTGAGGTAGAGGGAATTTGATAAAGAGAGAGAGAGTTTGATGGAAAGAGGGTTTGAAAATGAGAGAGCGTTTGTGAGAGACCACCCAAGCAATATAACTTTGGAGAGAGAGAGCGCTTGAGAGAGATACAGTGGCTTGGAGAGAAAGCGTATTAGACAGACCTTAAAAGAGAGAGAATAAAGATAATAATGTGATAGAGAGTGTATGGGAGGTTAATGATTGTGTGTGAGAGAAAAATAAAGTGAGAGAGAGAATGAGAAAAGTTTATACTATAAAGATTGTTTTATATATATATATATATATATATAGAGAGAGAGAGAGAGAGAGAGAGTGTGTGTGTGTGTGTGTGTGTAAGGCAGAGAAAGTTAGATACTTTGGGAGAGCGTGAGAAAGTTTGATAGGGAGAGAGAACGTGAAACTATAGATGTGGTACTAAATATTAAGTTATATTGAAATATAATTCCCTCAAAATTAAGTATCAAAATGGAAATATAAATGAACTCATTGTATTTGTAAGAATGTGAAAAGACATTTGGGGTACACAAAACATTACTTTTAAATATGTATCCTCAAAACTAATAGGTAAAATGATAACATAGATTAACTACGTATTTGTATTGAGTTACTATTTGCTAAAATGACCATCAAAACCCTTTTTTGAAAAAAATTAATAGCAAACATCATACCTAGATAGTTATAATAGCAATTTTTACACTATTAAAGATCATTTTATTGTTTTTGAGCTTATAAATTATAATACATACCAAAACATATTTAAACTTAATTTTACCATACGTGAAACAAAACTTAGAAAATATTTTCATGGATTTAAAAACTTAACTTTTTATTTTTGGAATTATTATGCTCAATATTAATTATTTAAATGCAAATAGCGATAACAACTTTCCAATAAAAAATCAATGATTCCCCAGCTTAAGCATCTCAATTAAGATGTGCTATGACCAGCATCCAAAGAGAGAAAAATTGTGTTTTTTTGGACCAACAAATAAAAATCAAGTTATAATTTTGTTAGCTAAAGTGATATATTTTATTTAGAGATGTACATCCATGCAGCAAATAACGGTTTCCATGTTGATTAAACAAAAAATAAAAAAACCTAAAATTATCTGGGAAAATCTGTTTTTTGTGGAAAACTACTATTTTTCCCTCATCCTGGATTTATATTCTTTAAAATGAGTGGTTTGTCAAAATCTGTTCAGTAATCTCCTCGCAATTTCTATTACCAGAAAAGGGCTTATCAAATTATATATATTGAGGATATATTTGTAATATATAAATGTTTTACAGCAGTTCACTAGTGCCATTATCCAATAAGAATATATTTGGGATGGAATTTATAGGCCTAGCTCTACCATTTCTGCAGAAAGCTGCAGCTAAGTTTTTCAGCATTTTACAATCACCTTGCACATTCTTTGTAACTCAACAATGTTACAAGATCATTGATAATAGATTACACTTAAATCCATTCAGTACTAGTTGATATTCTAAAATGTGAAGAATTTAAACTAACTGTGGCTTATGTATCAAAAGCTTTGCTAGAAAAAAGCTGAATAGCTTGTAAATTGAATTAATTACAGGCATTTGGGAAAATTTGCCGAAAAATATTGGTATAGAAATATATCCCTCCAATAACATGGAATTAAGATGTAATTACAAAATGATATGATGTCCTTGTGGATTTTAATGACAAAATTATAAGTTTTGAAATATAATTTAAAAAAATGCTCCAAATTCTGATTACAGTCAATACAAATGCTGAAAGCCGAAACGGAAGAGACTGTATGTTGAAACACCAAAGGAACTAGCACCAGAACTGAGTGCAAAACATGCATTTTGAATTAAGTTTGTGGTATTGTATTGTAGAAGTAGTAGTCACAGAATTGACAAAAAGGCGTACAAATTGTTAAATGATATCTTCAGTTTTCTTTCAAATAAAGCTTTATCATAATATGTTCAATCCAAATATCCGGGTAGATATTCGACCTCTATTCGTCAGACTTAGAAGAAGACTTTGTTGGTGATTTTGTGATATTTTCTGGGATAAGGATAAAATGTTTGTAGGAGAAAATATAATATCCCAAATAAAATATAAACTTGTAAGTTTTCCAAACGTGCATATTACTTTGAGGATTTGTCTTTCAATAATCAGATTAAATGCAAGAGAGAGACAGTCTTATACATTTAAGCAAATCTAGAACTGTATGGGCTCATCTATAAGCGAAAATCATATATCACCTTTGGGTTTTCTGTGCATTGAGTGCTATATTACTCGTTATATGGACTTGACTTTGTTGCAACGAGAGACCCCCCAAAAAAGGAAACTTTCTTGAGTTCAGTGCTCAAACTGCGGCTGTGTGTACCGGGAGAGTTTTACAAAAGCTGTTTCCCACATTACCTCCACGAAAATGTGGGTACACTTCTACTAAATTATACCATCCTCATCCCCACCTTGTTAGGGTAAATATGTGAATATCGTGGGCTGGTAGTAATGTACGTAGCACTGAGCACGATATACATAAATCAACACGACAGTAGTGAAGATGTTTTCTTGTCTGTTGGATCTTTCTTCTAAAAGGTTGAAACTTTATAATATGAGCTCAGCCATAAACTGTTTCAAATTTGGGCATGAAGGGGCGGAGGAGGATCTAAGCCTGTAAACTTCTTGAAAATATAACCACCTCTATTTTCACATAATATCTTGCGTGCTTTACGTGTTACTGGAAGCATTGTTATCCGCCTTGCATGTTTGCTGTGTGCTTTCCACGAAAGTGGTCCCAAAGGAATAACCACGGGTTTCTGTAGAGATTTTTTTTTTTTAGAAGGGGTGTGGAAGGAAGGGCTAGCAGGAAGAGCAAGCGGTTTCTTGATCCGAGAAGAGGAAATATGGCACGTAGGGTACATCGCATGTCGTGAGTAAGATTTATTCCTCAAGCTTAAAGGAATCAACTTCTTTCTTGAGCAAAAACCCCCAACCACCCACCTAAAATAACCCACTACCCCTCAACCCGGAGATATGTTGGTTATTATAAAGGTTTAGGGGTTGGGTAGAAGTTGGTGGGAGGGGGTGGAAGGTTGGTTGGGGAGGGAGAAAGTGGTGTGTGGCTATGACCCCCTATTCACTGATCCAGGGGCCGGGTCTAGAATCAATGAGGTTGTTATGGGTGAGCGAGGATCTTGTAAGCGTGGAAAGTTGGAGGTGTTGGGGGGATTTAAGGAGTTTGGGAAGGGTTGATAGTATTAGGAGTGTGTTTACTGGACTACGGACTAGATCAATATTCTGGCTATATCCTCACGTTAACTTAATTATATTTAGACGTACGAAGTGGTAAAATTTTGAAGAAGGATTTTTTTTTTTACTTTAGGGGTCATGAAGCAATATAATGCTCCCCAAAAAAAAATAGTTTTGTTTACAGTATGGACATAAAATAGTTCATTAAGCTTCCATGTCTCTAAAAATTAAATTAAAAGAAAATTCCAAAGTCTAGCAAAAACCAGAATGATGTTTTACAGAATAAATAACAAATGTGTCAATAATTAGAAAAATCATAGATAAAAGGCTTCAAAATTATTGTGGACCTACAATAGTATACACTAACATATAAAATACATTGGCCTAATATATACCAGGTTTTAATAAGTTTAGATTATTATATAAAAATAATTATAACTCACTCAGACACATTCACTTCTATTTACCAGATTTCAAATATACCTTGATATTCTTACTAATATAATATAGAGCCCCTTTTAGGAAATACAAACATATTTTTGGAGAAAATATTGATAGTAATTTATATCTTATTAGTACCATATTATCGATTTTATTAGAATATATTTTCAACACCTATATCTGCAAATCACAAGACCTGTCATCAAGGCCTTAGTCAGGTCAACATTTCAGGGGGAGGAGGACTTAAGGGCGTCGCCCCCTTAAAGCCATGGGCAAATAAACTATTCGAAACTTAAATTCCTCTAGAAGTTATCAGAGGTATGTTTGTATGGTAGCTAAGAGTAAGCATTAAAGTGTTAAAATTTGGTTAACTTCTAAGAAGTCAAGTTAAAATTTAAAAATTCAGGTGAGGACCGTTATAAATTTAATCAGGAGACATGAAAATTTAAAAAAATAAACTCTAAGGGAAGACCACTTTAAATATTTTCTAGAGAAAATTAGTTTTTAAAAATATATGTGAGGATCACACCTAGTGATCTTCATAGCAGCTAGGTCTATCGGTTCTCTATAAGACTAGCGCGAGTGAGCTGGTCCACCATAGCTGATAAAATTAACCACTATGAAGCTTTGTTGCCTGACTAAGAAACACAATCATACTTTTTTTTAAATATATTCAAACATTAAAATGGTAGCGACAGCTTAACTCGTATTTTTTTTCTTAAAATTTAAAAATGACACCTGGATATGGAAATAGAAACCCGGGACTTTGTCTTGGTACACCAATGTTTTAATCACTATCGTCTCATGCCTAGGGACAGTCTCTACTCATATTAATTTAAGGCAGAGTCTGTGATGGGCGTGTGTGAATTGTCGGCTACATATGTCTGATCAATATTAAGATCACGAGCTATCAGACAACTCATGCACCATCCACTCGGTGGTTGGATTTTTGCTGCCAATAGTACAATTATAATTGTACGAATGAGTATTTCATGATGGATTCAATAGCTAAATTATACGTCCCTCGTAGGTCCTTTCTTTATATATGAGTTAAAAATTAGCCTGGGAACTGGATGACTCCTGGATAGCCCAGTGGTTAGAACTTTGGCGTACTAAGCCAAAGGTCCTGGATTTGATTCCCAGGCCAGGTGTAATTTTTGAAATTAAAGAATATGATATCTAGATGCGGGTAAAATCGTAACTAACAACTATATTATTATTATTATTATTATTATTAGAACCGCGTCTTACTACCCGTTCGGGTTATACGCACTTACGCTAATGTGTAATGGTAGGGTGATTGTGAGATAAAATGGAGGACCTACAGTTTAACGTGGAATCCGAACCACGGTGGAGGCCTGGCATTCCCCACATTCACAAAATGTCTTGTCAGAGGTGAAGGAAGGGTTTGGTAATCAGATAAATCTGTGCCGGGACCGAGGATTGAACCCCGGCCGCCAGCACAGAAGTCTGACACCTTACCCTTAGACCGCCAGGTCACCAATAACGACTATAATAACCTATCTATTTAATTCATTATATTTTTTGTTTAGTTTCAGCCGTAAATAGGGCAGTTTTCCTTGTCAACTTTGGAGGGGGACGGGAGCTTGATCCCACCACCCCTTCCACCCCCCACCCTCTCAGCTATGCCCTTGACCGTCATTTGAATACTTAAAAGTATATCTAGTAGATTTTTCTGTCAGGTAAGCAAAATTGATGTCTATGTACCTGTATGTTCTGATCAAATTAATTTTTTTGGGGGGCTCCAAAAGCTTGTGTGTTAAAAATTGGTGAGACTCAGAATTCCTTTCCTGTGTTTAAAATATCTTAAATGAGATCTAGAGCTTTATATTTGTGCAAAAATTACAAAATGTCTGAGCTATCAAGCTTATTCACTACAAACCATGTGATTAGCGCAAACAATAAAGTTAACTTAAGTGTTTTATCCACCTGGATACGAACGATTACTAATATTATATTTTTAAGTATGAAAAGGTCCAGATTGTTCATAAAAGAGAGTACTTTTTCAGAAAATTCAATTTGCCAACTAATAAATTATATTGTAATTATTTACTTAATACTATCTCAAATTAATATAGGGGCCTACCCTCTATGTATATAAAAAATAAATATGTTCCACATATTTGAAGTGGATTTTTAAATAAGTCACGAATAGTTTAGTTGCTATTTTCAGGATATGTAAAAGTTTTCAAATGTTAATTATTTCAAATTTAAGAACCAATGGATGATTTTAAAAATAGAATGAAGGCGACAATTATTGCGTGTATTGGCTTTAAACATATATTTTCTTCACCTATAAACTTGTTTTTTAAAAATTATTATTCTTAAATTATTAAACTGATCTATTTACTTATTTAAATAGTTAGTAAATAAATTATCTAAATGTTTTTATTTAAAAAAAAAAATCTGTGGTCACTTGGTATATTCGTAATATCCGAGAATTACTGGATTACCAGTGACAATGAAGTTTACATTAGAATCGCAGCCTGGTACACTAGATATATGGTTTTCACCCTTGTGATATAACACTTGTGGTTTCTCCTACTCTCTCCATGCTAATACTGGTGAACACACTCTAAACATAATCCCCACTTCATTCCCACCTTCAATTTAAGCTGTTCGTAGCAATAGGGTGTTAAATGTTACAACAAATTAAATATAAAATAGTGAACATTATAAATATATTTTAGAATTTCACTTAAAAAATACTATTTTCCATAAGTAACTAACTGACCCGGCAAACGTTGTTTTGCCATATAAATAATTTTTAAGTAATTTCTAGTGTAGACAAAAAATAGCTTACTTATTGT